>JABUQX010140148.1:52500-74751 GCA_015478945.1 Trachelipus rathkii
TTAGGTCATGTTCAATTGACACACTCATTGACATATAAAATAAAAAGAAAAAGGCGAAACTGAAACAGTCCAAAAATATTTGTCAAAAGAGAGAGAATTAGAAAGGGAGCTGGAAAACTTAAACATAGATCATCAAAATAGTTATTTTAAAAATTTGGAACAAAGCTTGATAGAAATAGAGGGAAAGTCAGAAGAGCCTGTCTCAAGTATTGGTGATAAATTACCAAAATATGAGAGTAAGAATGCTGTTGGTTTTTAGATACCAAAGAAATAAAAAAAGTGCTTTTATTCTAGCATTTTGAACTAATATAGAAAGTAGGTGCTCTGATGAGAACAACAAACTGCATTTTACGATAAAATATACTAAAGGTCAAGCTACTGAAATTGTAAGAAGTTGTTTATATTTAGATTAAAATGAAACTTATAAATAATCATAGATTTATTAGAGCAAGAATTTGGTAATGAACAAATAACTGCAGATGCATATTTGAGAAAACTTGAATGTTGGCCTGACATTAAAAATGAAGATAAAAAAAAATTATGAGAAAGTTTTCTTTATTTTTAAATGCTTGCAGTAACTCATTGAGTAAACATTTCACCTTTAAATCAGCTGAATAATACAAGTGAGCTTTTAAAAATAGTCTAAAAACTTCCATTTCGACAGCGTGGCAAATGGAGAAATAAAGTTGAAAAAGGTAAGTCGTTTTATACGAAAGGAAACATAAATAATAATAATAATAATAATAATAATAATAATAATAATAATAATAATAATAATAATAATAATAATAATAATAATAATAATAATAATAATAATAATAATAATAATAATAATAATAATAATAATATAATAAAAATAAAAATAATAACGTGTCAGATTCGCAAAAGGGAGAACCCCAGTATAAATGAATAGGAAATTCTAGGAAAAGAAAGTTATGGTAAGAAAATACAATACATCAAAGAAAATAAAATGTGCTTTAATTAAATGTTTGAGAACAGATCAATCACTACAGTAACAATTATGAGACCAGACAAATATGAAAAGTATTATTTAACACTTTTACATTCAGATGGTACAAGGATAATTACAAATACCAAGTCAAAAAAGTTCAAAACAACTCGAATCCTACACCATCAGCCCCATATGCAAATCAGATAGATACCACAGAGTCAAAAAAAATATCAAAAAATGCTCCCCAAAGTTTTCAAATGATATTGAGTAGAGTTAGTAATGAAAAATTGTCGTACCCCACAGTAGCAGTAAAAATTACGTTAAAATGGAAAAACAAAATGATTGAAACGAAACATTCATGGAGTTTGATACTTATTCTTCAGCTTGTTTTATGGATCCTGCTAACTACCTATCATTTTAACTTGAATACGATAAAATTGACGGCATTAACAAAGTTCCAAATATATCAAAACTTAACAAAAACATTTATCATATCATAACCTAGCTAACATATTGAACTACATATCTTACCTATAAATAAACTGCTAACACCGACCATGTTCACTGCATAATCTCGGTAAAGTAGCTAACATCATCTTATAAAACTTAACCTAGTTTATCATAAGCTAACCAAACTACCACTCTATTCACCGAATAAATGCTAACATAACAAAGTGTTCACATCAATAAAGCTAACATAGCATAACCTGAAATAAGAATATAAAATACAACGCCAAACCTAGCATACCTTACATTCAAATAAACTGTAAATAAACAGTTAAGTGGCTAACATTACCTATAAAACGTAACCTATTCCCTCCTTTTCTGGAATATTTCTAACATATCAATGTTAATTTTACATTTGACAAAGTAATATTTACAAAGACGTACCAAAAATTTATCAAAGCGCAACTTGTCTATCATATTGGTCAACGAATACCAAAGTTTTAACATGAATAAAGCTAACATAATATAACATGAACTAAGAACATAAAGTACAACAACAAATCTAACACACCTTACGTATAAATAACCTGTTAACATTAAAAAAATTCCCTACCAATCAACGGTAAAGTAGCTAACATTACTACAATTCTTATCCTATTCACACGTTTCCAACATATCAGTGTTAATTTTACATTATCATAGTAATATTTAACAAAACTTTGCAAAAATTTTATCATATCTTAACAAATCTATCATACTGACAAACGAATAAATGCTAACATAACGATGTTTTAACATCAATAATGCTAACATAACATAACCTACACTAAGAATATAATGTACAACAAACCTAACATACCTTACGTACGAATCAACTGCTAACATTAACAAAATTCCCAACTTAACAACTGTAAACAGCTGCAGAAGCTGCAACAGCTAAGGGCGAAGAGAAATACTTTAAACTAATAAATCAGCGCCACCCCTTCTCAGCTGTGAAGCTGTCAACATAAATCAATAAATCGATACTCTCATTTTCGCAGTTTACCCTACCCCCCATTAACCTCCTGTTTTACCTAGCTATCTGTAAACATACTACTACGGTGAATCTTAAACACTGTGGGCGATAAAGAAAATTTTACATTATTTTTGAATTCTGCATGGAGAAACCTGTAAGAAACAGATATTATTTGACTTGGGATGGAGGTTGAGATGGTGGGTCCTCATATTGCATTTACGAAATGAAATAAAATTGAAGTTACTTTCTTTGTTCAAATTTTTACGTCTGAACTCTTATAACAGAAGGGCTCGGCCCGTGATGGTGGTTAACTGTAAAAAAAAAAAAAAAAAAAAAAAATCCACTAGCAGTTTGACAAATTAATGGCAATATGTATTTAGCATTCGCGTTCGAGTTGACTAATTTAAAGAAAAATATATTCGCATTCACATTTTCATTTGTGAATATTAAAAAAATATATTCGCATTCAAGAAAATTAAAAGTAATGATTAACATTCGCATACGCGAAAATCGGAAAATCATTCGGTCCATCTCTAATTATATATATATATATATATATATATATATATATATATATATATATATATATATATATATATATATATATATATATATATATATATATATATATATATATATATATATATATATATAGAGAGAGAGAGAGAGAGAGAGAGAGGGTGTTTTCAAGACCTTACCGACAAATTGAAGGGTAGATGTAGGTTACGTGTAGGTGAAACCTTTTGGTTAAATGAACATTCTCCCAAAGGCCCCCAGGGGGTATGCTCATCGGAAGACGTGCGCAGACCGACATGTGTATGTGATGTGTAGAGGTTATACGCGTGGGTAGCAGTCACACGGTGCCCGTTCAAAAAGTTATAGTGCAGTGCGTGTTGCTATAAACATGAGGAACAGCTTGAATAGGGCTCTGAACATGAGTGATGTGTTATGGTGAGGCGAGGGGGGAATGGTCTATCTGGAACGGCACCCCAACAGAAGATATCACACCATACAACGTTTGCGTCCGTCTTACAACGTCTACGGGAGACGGGTACCCTCCGTTATGGCAACGTCGATGGTGGCATTCGTGCTATGCGGACACCGCTAGTCGAGGATGCCGTCGTCGAGATGTTTATCAACAACCGGTTCTCCGGAAAGCGTAGTGTGGGGCGCATGCTATGCTTGTAAGCTAATCTACAGTGTGGAGAATCGTGCGGAATTTTAACCTCATTCGTACCACCTGTGCGGTGCAAACCAGCGCATGACTACTGTGCCTACTGTGACGGAGTCTTACGCATTTCCGGCGAATCTGCAGGGGCTGACAACGATGTGCGCATTGCCCGCGAACGCCGAAATCTTTACAGCCGGGAAGGCTATAGCAACTAGAGCAACATTCACGTATGGTATTACAGAACCCTGATAGCCGTACGTTGTCACCAATACCGGTTCTTCGTCAACATCTGGAGCAGGTATTGTTTGGCCAATACCTGTTGTTCAGTCGTTACGCGCAACGGCATAGATCGGTTTGAGATCTACCTACAGTTCCCTGCAGACGACGTTGCAGGACCATCGGGGTCCTATGTCCGGCCATGTGTGCGCCCGCATATCTGGTTCCAGCATGATGGGCCCCCACTTCTGCATTGATGCTCAGCGCGCATCGCGCGCGGTCGACTTCGGAAACAATGGATAGGCGGGGGACCGGTTGATTGGCCACCACGGTCGCCGGATCTGAGCGCTAACTTCTACCTATGGGGCACGTTAAGGGTATCGTGAATGCGACACCCGTAGTCAATAGAGCGGATCTGCACAGAATACAGGACGCCTTCAGCCTCATCAACCAGGACCCACACGTGCTCGACAGAGTTGCTGTGTCGTTTCTACGTCGATATCAGGCCTGTGCCCGCGAAGAAGGCCGACACTTTGTAACCGCATTGTAACCGCATCGATAATAAATACGTATGCCTGTACACGTGTTTCATTGTTGTTTTACCTACATGTGCTACATGTTCCGCGCAACTCGTCCGATGCGAATACACCCCTCTGGGGGCATCGGGTGGGATGGTTCATTTAACGAAAATATTTGACCTACACGTAACCTACCCTATCAATTTGTCGGTAAAGTCTTGAAACACCCTTTTCTACTACAGTAGAATATATATATATATATATATATATATATATACCATATATATATATATATATATATATATATATATATATATATATATACTATATATATATATATATATATATATATATATATATATATATATATATAATTTATAGTGATAATGTGTATTTTTGATGATGATTCAAAAATGTTTTCGTTTTTTCCGTATCACGTGGGTTTTTTGTAAGAGCAATCAAACTTTAAACACCAACATGGCCGAACGTACAGAAACGTTTGAATAACAGAACTGAAAAGATGGAGACACGTTTGATCGTATGAATGTTTGTTGCAATGTCAAACGCACAAAGTCGTTCATTACTATGTATCTCTGCGTGTGCTAAAGCGAATTTATATATTTCAATATGACTACTTGATCGGGTGCAAATATTGCTGATTTATTTTGTTATATTTGCGGGAATTATATTGTTTTAAAGCCAAGAGAGAATATTTATAACTTTGTTAATCATTCATACTTTCGTATTTCGGAGTAAAATTAGACGATCAGAATAAAGCTTGGGTTCCACATAAGGTATGACGAACGTATGTTGAAGCTTTACGAATATAGAGTAGCGGTAAAAAATCATCCATTCCCTTTGTTATTCCAATGGGATGGAGAGAACCAGCAAATCGTTAAAATGGTTGTTATTTCTTCCTAACATCTGTTCATGGTTTTAATATAATGAAAAAATAAGAATAGTTTATATCCCAATCTACCATCTGCAGTAAGATCTGTACCCATTGCCACCCATATCATTAGAGTTAAATCTTGTCCCAGACAATGAACCAAATGTAGATGAAAGTAACTATGCCATTTCTGAATTACTAATCTAGGAAGAGCTAAATCCTTTAGAGCGAGATTTTATTTGCCAAAAGACAAAGCTGAACTTTTTGGCTCGCGTTTGAAAATCAAACATTTATTTTCTCCAGGAACCACATTTTCATGGAACAGATAACGTAAAAGGAAATTATATCAATATTTTCACGAAGATGGAACTTGTGTACTGCAATAACATACAGGTACTAATTACATATTTTAGAATAACGCATATTCAAGTGGCGATTATTTATAGATTTTTCTGAGAGAACCTCAAGAGGAGATCTACTTCGAATTAAAATGGAACATCATTCAATCCCTGTAGCGCTCTCTGTTTATTTAACAGAAACGTACGAGAATATTGAATTGCTATTCAAGAAAATGAAAAATGATGAGTATTGATGGTATCTGAGCTGTGCAGAGGTTTGAATGTTATTTTTATGGAACTTAGACTATAATTAGGATACACCAAAAATCTATGTTCTTTTTTTGAATGAATAGGACAGTCGTGATCGTAAATTCACTGCAAATGGAAATAGTGGCAATCCAGGAAAAGTTTTCAGCGATTTATCTTTTGGGTATTGTTTTACATTTCAAAGCTCAAATTAAACTTTCTTTAGCAAACCTACTGTTCAAAATTTTAAGTAAAATACAATAATACAAGTCCATCTACCAGAATTTACAGTATATATCATCTATTGCCAGTGTTAATCAATAAATTTAATATTTGAATCATTATTCGAAAACTACCCAAACGTTATATATATATATATATATATATATATATATATATATATATATATATATATATATATATATATATATATATATATATATATATATATATATATATATATATATATATATATATATATATATATATATATATATATATGGCTATTTATAAATGGTTAACTCAAGGAATCAATAATTAATGTATCGTTATTTTAATAATTTTAGGGTAAATACATTAAATTTTTGGGTAACCTAACCTAATCTAACCTAACCTAACCTAACCTAACCTAACCTAACCTAACCAAACTTAACCTAAATTAACCTAACCTAATATTAACAGAGTCAACCACTTATAAATATCCATATATATATATATATATATATATATATATATATATATATATATATATATATATATATATATATATATATATATATATATATATATATATATATATATATATATATATATTAATTTGTTAAGCTAGGAAATTTACGACGAAAAGAAATAACACTCACTGTTGAGATACATACGTATCAGCTACTAAAACCACTCCTCGAGGAATCGCTTCCTTCCATCTTGGAATGGAGTGAATGTGTTTATCTGATTATAAATGGAAATTTTACAGTTTAGGATAATAAGCAGCTGCAATAAGCTTGATCGGTATGGGTGACAAACCAATTCCAGTTGTACATTCAAAAATAAAAAAAAAAAGAATTAGGGGAGACTAGTTGAATAAATAGGTCAATAAATCAATATGGCGTTGCGAAATGGCAATTATCTTAGCTGTGTGTACTTTTTTAAACAGTTCAAAGTGTAAATTTAAGTTAATGTATAGAAGGTGTTGTAGAAAGCGAGATATTTATATTTTTATTAAAAAGAATGCAATAGCACCATTACTCGTTCAAAAAACATTTTTTTTACTTTTATTTATTTAAAGCCATGCAAATAAAACATTCAAAAAAATTTAAGGGAGTAATATGAAAAAAATTTAATATATATATATATATATATATATATATATATATATATATATATATATATACTCTCTCATATATATATATATATATATATATATATATATATATATATATATATATATAATGATACATGCAGTTACCTTACCTTTTCCTGACAAACACCATATTGTGCAAGCATATATAGTTATAACTTTTAAGATTGCTAAGATTGGCCAATCTTTAACTAAACCTACCTACAAAGCTTAATATTTAGTATATATATATATATATATATATATATATATATATATATATAAATATATAGACATATATATATTCTCTCTCTTTCTCTTTCTCTATACAATATATATATATATATATATATATTTACTCTATATTTATATATATATATATATATATATATATATATATATATATATATATATATATATATATATATATATATATATATATATATATATATATATATATATATATATATAAATTTCAATAAAGGGTCCCCAAACTACGACCTAAATGTATTAATTAAGATTATTGTTCAAAACTTTTAATTTGGTTGAAAATGATAGTATAAGATTCAATATTTCCCTACTATATTAATTATTTGTTTTTAACTTTCACCTCAAAGAATTGAGATACTGAATGTAGAGGACTTGATGTTTTAAGTAACAAGTATAGATCCTCAAAACAAGCAGCGAGTGATAAGACTTCTAAAAAAAATAGTTTAAGAATAGTTACAGTTACAACCATAAGTGACAAATATAAAGATTCAAATATCATATATACATTTTTTTTTTTTTTTTCAGAAAGAACCACAAATCTTAACTTAAATCTTACTTCATAAGTTCAAAAACAAATGTATCTTTTTAATTGGTATCAATTGGAGAAATATCTAAGACGCTGAAATAGGAAAAAATTTCATGTAGAATTTCATTTGCATGCATAAATATAAATTCTTTATGTTATTCCTCCCCACCCATCATAACATGACGGAAACAGTGAGAGGGGTGTGAACGGACGGAAGAAAGTTTAAAGAAAAGTGCATGAAAAAAAAAGGATTACAAAATTCCTGAGAAGGGAATTGAAAAATGAAAGCAGAAGATGCCCAGAATATAAAGGGGAAATGATTCTTTTTTGTGCAGAAGGAAGTTGTAGATTCATCATTTGATGGTGTCGACGTATTATGTTGAGTCGAGGAAACCATCAGAGGAGGCTCTATTTTAGTTGTTGAAATAGGTTCCCCAAAAATTTCATAGTAGTTAACCATTTTCCAACAGGCAGTTATCAATTCTGGTGTAAGGTGATATAGGGAACCATTAGTTATTTTTGTCCTTGCAAATTCATCAATAATGTTCTCATTCTATGTTTGTAGTATAAGGAGTTTTTTTTCTTATCTAATATTCGATTATAGTTTGGATACTGTAAAGACTCATCTAATTTCTATATTTTAGTTCTGTTATGGAGCAGGATATTATAGTAGGATATTATGAAATGAAACAAAACCCTATTTTATTTATAATATCAAAACAATTATGAATTTAATAAACAATTAAGTTATATAATAATAAACTAACCTACTACAAAATTTAGCTAACCCTAATCATTGTTGCTTGAAGTTTATCTCTGAGTCTTCCTCTTGAGCACGGATCATCCGCTTTCCTTGTTCTTAAATCAGTCAGAAAATCAAATGTTTTTATTTTAGTAATCAAACAAACAAAATAAAATAAAATCAATGTATAAATATTTTAAAGGAATATTGTATAAGGCAAAACCATTTTAAGTACTTGTCATTGTATAAAAAAAAATCAATGTATAAATATAAAAAAATGTATGAGGCAAAACTATTTTAATCAAATCAATCAAATCAAACACTAACATAAGTTTATTATAAAGTTCACTATAACAAATGTAACGAAATAATTTTATAGGAAGAAGTTATATAAATCAAATTCTAACCTAATAAAATAGGAGCGAAGCCCTAAATTCACTGTCTAAATTTTTTTTTATTTCAAATTCATTAACAGACATTTTCCGTGTGTTTGTGCATCTGATTGCTTTCTCCTTCAACAACACTTGTGCTGTAGTTCTCCTAAAAAACAAGCAAAAAAAATCAGTTCAATTCATAACTGCTTAAAAATAGAAAATTGTACAACGATTCTCAGTCTTCCAATTTAATCTTTTCTTCTTTGTCTAATTTCAAGAATCCTATCTTGTATCCATGGTTACTCCAATTAGCCCATAGATTGGGAGGATTTTTGTCGAGCTCGTGAAGCCACTGTATCTAAGACTATATTACCATGGGCGTTTCTTCGCATAATGATATAACAACCGTAGTTGTTGACGGCTCTGGTGCCCAATGATCCGATTTTTTTTTACTTCTTTTAAAAGTAGTTTGTACACAGGGTGGCATCAGCTCTGAGGATTTATCCAATTCCGGGAACTCTTTGATAGTCTGTATTATACGATCTGTTTGCTCAGGGGAAAATTCCAATTTTGGAATAGAAAAAGATAGTGTGAGAGATGATGTATTTTCTAATAACTCCAACTGAGTTATTGGAGTCTGAAGAATCTGTTCACAGGGTGATCCCAGAAAACTAGCACGAGACGTAATTTCTGCGCGTGACAATCTTCTGGCTCTTCTTTGAGGTGGATATAATATTTCCTGATATGTAGTGATGTTAAGGGGTGTATATGATATATATGAGGGTGTCTCGGCCGTGTCCGGTGATGAAACATTCAAAAGAGGTAAATTTGCTATTAACGTGGGACTTACAGAGAGTTGTTCTGGTGTCAGAAAAAGATCTATCAAATGATAAGAAGAAGAAATCTCACTCATTTGTTCTCCAAGGGGTTTAATGGAGATATTAGGATTGTTATTTTTATTGTTATTCTCCAGGAATCTATTCAAAGAGTTAGCATGGAGTACGTTTTGATTCAAATGATATATCGCGTTCTTTGTTATTGGATTTCTATTTTCATGTCTGAGATATCCCAGAAATTCTCCGTCATCGGAATCGTCTTCAAAATTTGTTTCTGCAAGTGTTGGAGGTGTTTCCTGGGTTTCTGCAATTCGTCCATAAGAGAAATCATCAAAGAAAATTATCTAGGGTTACGGTTTTCTATAAAAATAGGAGTCCTTTCTAGATATGCTGGAGAAAAGTCCCATTTCTTTAGTTGTCGGTGATGGACTTGATATTGTTGTCATGTTTTTGGTTCCTCGATAACGTAAGTAGCATCATTAGGATTTACATGGATTACTCTCATAGGATCCTGGTACCTTTTCTTGAATTTGTTCAAAGTTAGGCTCCTGGGAGTTGGATTTTTAAGGCAACTAATTGATCGATGACGTATGGATGATAATTGTCATGACCTTCATCCCAATATTGAGTAAAACGTGTCCACGGGAGTTTGGGCGAGTATCATGCGCTTCTTGGAATAAGATTTCAGCAAGAGTTTTTCCGGGTTCCGAGTGAGTTAGATGGTTATATGGAAGCATCACCTGGGGTAATATAGAATCCCAATTTTTAGGATTGTTTAAAGACACTCGTAGGCACTGTAGCAGGGTTCGATTAACTTGCTCTATGATGCCATTTGGTGAGGGATTATATGGGGTCGTATATACTTGTTTGATTCCAAGGGATCTTAGAATATTCTTCAAATTCACGTCCACGGAATTCTCGGGCGTTATCAGATAAAAATTTGGACGAAATTAAAGGAAGATATGGGGTTATGCTTTCTAAAGCATATGTAACTATGGAAGTGTGTTTAGTTTTGATAGGTACTGCAGCTACCCATTTACTGAAATGATCTATAAAAATAAGATCATAATTATTACTTTTACTGGATTTTGGTAGTTGTAAAAGATCTACGGCAGTTAATTCAAAGTGATAACGGGTGTTAATTTTATACCTTGAATGAGCATTATAGATGTTGGAAACTTTGGTGAGTTGACAAGTTTGACAGGACATAAAAATATCCTTACAAATGTCTCTCAGTTTTGGATGCCAAATGATGTTCTAATAATGCATAATAATAATTCTTTGACCAATGTGGATAAATTCGTGATGATTAATTACTGCTACCTGAACTGCAAAGCGGAAGGAAGCTACATAAGGATGGTGATTATTTCTATTTCTGTGGATATGATCATCCAGGAGAAGTAAGAAATTTCAGGAATATCGAAACAACTTGAGAGGTCCTCTCAAGGGTTGATTTTTAAGCAAGCCTCTCTTCAGTCGTTTCAACAGTGGATCTGCTGCTAGCTGAAATTCTATAATTTGGGACATAATCACTTCGACGGAACCTTGAGAATTTGTTATCAATGAAAAATTATAAAGGGATGGGATAGAATTTATTATTTTATTTTCATCTTTTTCTTCCAAACCAGATTTAATCAAGGGGACTCAGTACTTGTCGAACCGTAACTTTTTTAGAGTAAAACCAAAAAATTTCACTTTTTTATTATTTTAATTATTAGAGCAATCCTTCCTCTACATCATGGTGTAATTTTTGTTTGAAAGTTCTGAAAGGTTTTATAGATAGTGGATTTTTTATAGAGAGGTGTCAAACTAAAAAATTTCATTTCCATATTCGAAATTGCAATTCAGCTTTCCAGGATTATAAATGTTTTATTTACATTTTGTAAAAAAGTTATTTTTTATATTTCCGCAAACACCACCTCAGGTTCAGGCTCTTCTTAATCATATAAATGAAGTCTGAGCCTGAGACGAAGCCGGAATCGGAATCGTACTCAGAGCTAGAGCATAATTTTTTACAAGAAATTTGTTTTGCAAAGTAACATAATTCTTCCCGAATTCGGAGCTGAACAATTTTGAAATGAATCGGAATCAGAGACGGAGCCAGGACTGAAGCCGGAGCCGGGCCAGGCAGGCCGGAGGGAGCCGGAGCCGGAGCCGGGCAGGCATATTTAAAAAAATTATTTTTGCAAGTGAAAGATATTATTCCTGAAATCGGAACCAAACAATTTTGAAATGGAACCAAAATCGGAGCCGGATGCGAAGCCGGAGCCGGAGCAAAATCATAGTTTTTTTTTTGCTTTGCTAATGAAAATAATTCTGCTTGAAGTAGGAACTGAACAATTTTGTAATAGAACTGGTGCCGGAGCTGGAACCATTGCCGGTGCCGGTGCCGGTGCCGGAGCTGGAGCTGGAGCTGGAGCTGGAGCTGGAGCTGGAGTCAAAGTATAATTCCTTTAAAAAAAATTTTTTTGAAGTGAAAATAATTCTGTAAAGTCAGAGGTGAACAAATTTGAAATGGAAATGGAGCCGGAGCAGGAGCCGAGGTATAATTTTTCTTGTCAATAAATTTTTTTTTGCGTGTGAAAAAATTCTTCAAAGTGGGAGTTGACAAAGTTTGAAATGCAACAGGAGCCGGAGCCGACCGGTGCCGAGCCAAAGTCGGAGCTGAAGCCGGAGTCAGAGCAGAATCGAAGCCATCGAAGCCAGGGGCAAAGTATAATTAAAAAAATTAATTTTTGCAAGTGAAATTAATTCTGCTAAACCGGGGCTGAATAATTTTGAAGTGGAGCCGGAGCCGGAGCCGGAGCCGGGCGGACCGGAGCCGGAGCCGGAGCAGGAATATAAAAATTGTAGAATTAAAAATTTTTCCCATTATTTATATATATATATATATATATATATATATATATATATATATGTATATGTATATGTATATATATATATATATGTATATATATATATATGTATATATATATATATATATATATATGTATATATATATGTATATATATATATATATATATATATATATATATATATATATACATATTTATAAATATACTTTTTTTTACACTCTCTTTCTCTCACTATATATATATATATATATATATATATATATATATATATATATATATATATATATATATATATATATATATATATATATATATATATATATATATATATATATATAGTTATAAAATGATTGATATTTTTTACTTCCTTTTAGCAATTTTGCATTATCTGCATCTCTGTTCGATTTTGCTTTATCAGCATCTTCCTGCAATTTCGCTTTATCAGCATCTCTTTTCAATTTCACTTGATCAACATCTCAGATCAATTTTGATTTATCTGCATCTCTTTTTAATTTTGCATTATCAATATCTCTGCTCAATTTTTTTTGAAATTTTGAAAATTTTGAAAAAAAATTGTACATTGAAAAAAATTCATTAAAAAAAATCTAACGAAAAAGATGAAACTTTCCAAAAAACCTTATGTATTGATACTAAAACATTCCCACAAAGTTTTGTTAAAATGTATCTGATTATATTTGAATTAGACAAAATTGAAGTGATGACCTTGAAATTTCAAAACTTTATATTGCGTTTTCTCAAAATTAATTTTTTCCCCATATCAGCTGCTAAGAAAAAAAAACATTAAAAAAATGTACTTTTTCAGAAACGATAAAACTTTCCAAAAACCTTACATATTGATGCTGCAAGAAGCCCACAAAATTTTATTAAAATTTATTGTGTAATGTTGGAGTTATTCATGATTTAAGTGATGACCTTGAAATTTTTTTCACAATTTTGAAAAAGATTACAGAATCGATCTTATCATTTTTTTATTTTATTTAATTTCAAAATTAAGTGATTATAACTTTATAACCACACAATACTCAAGTACTTTCGTGAAATTTTTTGAAATATCTTGAAAAATGAAAATTTAATGAGCATTTTAGTGGAAGAAGTATGAAATTCAGAATTTGGGATCCCCCCTCCCTAAATTAAAAACCTTACAATAACTATGGCTCAAACATCGAAATTAAAAAATATAAGTTATTCTTCAATAAAATGCATTTTCCTTTAAAATTTAAAGAAAACATGATTTCGTGTACTGACTACCCTCAAGGCGGTAAGTGTTTCACTTTTTATGCCAGGTGGATCTTCTTCAGAGTAACTTTCTGCCAGCAAAAGATGATGTACTCGGGGGTAAGTAAGGGGTCTGTTGGATGGTGATGTGGATAGGTAGACAAATATTTTGTAGCAAATTCCGGTAATTTCTTAATTGGGGTAAGTAGGTTGTAATGGATTCCACTCATGAAGAACAAGCAACAGATTTCTTTTCTGTTGTGATGTCCAAAATGCAAAGGATGATCCTTGCCCCTATAAACAAGGACTTGTACGTTATAGATGTTAGCAAAGGATAGCATGCTATGTGTAAATGGAAGTTGTCCTAGGTATTTTGTGAGTTATAGTTGTTTTAGAGTTTGTTTGGCATCTTTTCCTGTTGGCAGATTGTATTTCTCTCTATTTTCTATAAATTCTGTTACTATTTCAGATCATAACGAGAAATGTGAATCCAGATTGGCGTATAAGTAATAAGAGAAACATTGAAATAGATAATCACCACTACAGGGATCTTGAACTCCATAAATTCATCCAAAATTTCAGGAAAGTAACTTTATCAAATGTTTCTGTTTTTAAAGGTGAAGTTAAAAGATCATTTAGTTTATCAAAGGCCTGTTGGCACTGGTCAGTCCAGGGGATGTTTTTAGTGCATTTAAAAATCTTGAATAAAGGTTTTCCTTTATTCGGCGATAAACGTTGACTAGCCCCATGAGTTGTCTGACTTGTCTAACCGTTTTTGATATGGGGAAATCTCAGACTCCCTTAAAAATTCTTTCTAAGGGGATCATGCCTTTATTGGATATTATGTTTCCAACAAATTTTACTTCTTTCTTTTGGAGTAGGTTTTTGAAGGTTTCAGTTTGAAGCCATGCATTCTAAAGGCAGCAAGGACGTCTTCCAAGATGGATAAGTGTTTACCGAATGTGTCACTGATGATTAGGACATCATCAATATAAACTGCGACATCCTGCCAGGGTATGTGAAACAAAGCCAATCGCATTGCTCGCTGGAAGATGGCTGGCCCGTTTTTGACGCCATAGGGCATTCGAAAAAATTCCCAATGGGCTAGAGATGTGGAAAATGATGTTATTTCGATGCTATCTTCCTCCATTTCGATTTCATAATAGCCCTTTATGAGGTCAATGGTGAAAAAATATTGTTTTCCTTGGAGGTTAAATAAAGTGTCGATGAGGCTCGGAGTACGAAAGGAGTCTCCTTTTGTTATTGAATTGAGTTTCCGGTAGTCTATGCAGAGAGGCACAGCTCCATCAGGTTTTCTAAGAGGCACCACTGGTGCTGAATATGGAGAATAGGATCTTCGGATGATTCCATCGTCCTCAAGTTGTTGGCATACCTCTTCTATTCGTATAATATAGGGCCTTGGAGCTTTCTGACAGGTTGACACAAGGGTTCATCTATGAGGAGTCTCAATGGAGTGTTTAGGAATGGTGGTACATCCCACATCAGCATCACCGAGACTCATTGACAAAGGGTATTGTAGCATGAGTTGTGTGAGTTTATCTTTTTTCTTCTGCGAGATCGATTAATTCAAAATTGAAAGCGTCTCGGAGAGTTTTTAAAGACCACTCGGCAAACGTGTTTTTGGGTTGTTGAGTGATTTCTACCATATTTATAGGAATAGGGATGTGGGATGTGACTACTCGTGGAGAGTATTGAGAATGAACCCGGTGAATAACCATGATTTATTTCAATTGTGTCTTCGGAGATGTTGTAACAATACAATAAGATGGTGGAGCCTCTGAAATAAGGAATTACTGTATAATCCATAATGAAGCGATTTCTTTCACATGTAGTGAATAAAAAGATAGTTGAATGTGGTTGCTCCATTATTAATTCATATTAAAGAAGAGGTATTTTAATGTACATGTGTTTGGAGGATAGGTTACATCTTTGGAGAGGTTGGCAGCACTTTCTTGACAGTTCATAGTTCTTATATCTTTTGAGATTAGTGTAAGCGTGTTATTATGACGTGTTATTAGCTCTTTGTTAGCCAAGTCAGGCAATATGTTTTTGGATCGTAGGAGATCATGTCCAATGATTAATATCATAGGATATAACTTGTTCAGCAACTACCACAAATGTTCTTGGGGAAGATGAGTAAGTTTTTGAGAGTTGTTAGGGCAAAGTTACAGTCCCCAAAACTCCCAAAATGGCATTCCCAATGCCGCTGACACCTGTGTATTCAGTATTATGTAATGGATATATGGAAAGATCTAGCAGATTATATTTTTTTGGCTGTTATGATGCTAACGAAGGCTCCGATGTCAATTAAGGATGTAAAAAGTTGAGTTTGGAATTATTTTTCTATTACGCCCCCCACTAACAAGGTGTTTTCTAAGGAGATTTCTAAACTTTTGACTTGAATAAAGGGTCCTTCCAGCACTGAGGATGTATTATGATCATTGGAAGTAGGGGAATCTGGATGGATTGTAGAATGAGATGGGGAGTGAAAGTGAAAGATTGACGAAAAGATTTGAAGTTGGAGAATCAATGTTGATGGTTGAAATGGATTCGATAGGATCAGGATTGATATTGAATCGCAATGTTTCTGATGAAATATTGTGGCTATCCAGAATATAACCTATTTCATATTCGGGCACGTTCACTTCAAGTAATTCGTCTATAATTTCAGAGATTTCCGGATCTTCAATTAATGGTTTCAACTGTGACCCAACAGTTGTTTTATTACGATTAAATTGTCTTTGGGGTTTAGGTGATAATTTAGTTAGATGAGAAAGCTCTGTGGGTGGGTCAGCTCCCACCGAGTTAATCGGTTTCCAGAACCTTGAGGTGTTTTCTGTGGGCAATTAATTCCCAGGTGATTTCCGCCACAGAATCGACATCCTAGAGTGGTATCACATTTCTGCTGTTTTTCTTTTCTTAGTAGTCAATCTTGTATGACATGGCATTGTTCCTCACATCGAATGCATTTGTTTTTGGCCTGATAACATTCGTCGTTAATGTGACCTCGCTTGCAGCAAAATCTACAATAAGGTCTTGAAGGGTAGTCTCGTACATAGTATTCATGCTGTTTACAATACTTACAGGAGGTTGAGGATCTGGATTGCCATGGTTATTTTTGCTGCGGTTGTTGTTGTTGTTGTTGTTGTGGTTGGTTGTTTGAGTGTCCTGTTGGCTCACGATTAGATGTAGCATTCTAAGATAAAGTTTGTTGACGTTGAGGAGGAGGCCTTGTTTTTGGCGAAGTCGGATACTTTTGGGAGAAAGAAGATCTTGAATTTGGAGGAGGACTCGGAGGACCAGGAATTGCGGAAAGTCCATAATTATTGGAAGGATTCGGGGGTCTGGCTAAAACTTGAGCAAAGGTCGGCATCGAATATGATTCAGAAGAATTTCCCGTTAAAGTGGATCTTAGGGCACCATTTGATGTAGAAAGTTCGAAACAAGTGGAGTATTGAGGACTCTGTAAAGGAGGATGGATATGTCATTTCATTACTCGATTTAGAGTACATTTGTGGGTTATAGTAGGCATGTGTAGGAATAGAAGGAACCGACATGAGAGATTAATGTAGGTGAAAAATATCTATTATTTCAGATGATGGTACATCTGAGATGGTTCTAGGTACTCTTGAAGATGCTGTTGTTTGACCATGGGTAATGTACCCTGTGTAGAAGTGGTCAATTAGTTTTAAAATACTATCCCAAGAAAGGGAAACACCAGTCATGGACAGCTCGTAAACAATGATGGAGGAGTTAACTTTTTCTCGAACTGAGTCGGGAAAGCTACTTAGCAGTTTCTCCCTCACAATCTTCATATCATTTACATTTGACCCAGGAAATCCCATTTCCGCAAGACCCTGATGTCTAAGGGCATATAAGGGAATATTTTCGTTCAGATGAATTTGGGCTTCATTAAAGTTAGATAAATCATTCTTAGCCTTCCTTCGTAAATACTCCGCAAACCACTCTGTGAATTTCTTCTTTGTGATTTTTCATCAGCTTTATTTTTCATCAGAACACTGAAAACTTGCTTCATGTCACCTTCAAGATAAGAACCTAGGTGAGTCTTCCATTCATCAGCTGTTGATCTGGGATAGGTAACGGCCGCATATTCCACAAACCGTTGTGAAAATTATGGAAACGGCTTCCCATTTTCTAAGGAATATTTTCCAACAGGGATCATCTTATTTGAATAAGGTAGATTCAAACTCATCATCTGCATATATTTGCACGATTTTTGTTAGGGCAATTATCATCTGCTGATTCTGTAAATAGATGGCCTTTAACCAATCAGTATCTCCAATTGGTGTTGGGGTTGAACCCAGTGAAGCTCTATGATTGGTTGTACTTTGTGGTGGTGGTGTTTGTTGATTTTGAGGTAATTGAGGATATGATTGTGGTCCTTGTTGAAAAATATGAGCAGGTGGAAAGTTCCATTGATGAGCTGGCATTTGTGTCAAATGATTTATTAATTGAGAAGATTGTGTAAATTGTAGGGTTAATTGTTTTTTGAGTTGGTTGTCTGTGAATTTATTAAGAATTGAGGTTCTTGGAGTTGTATTTTGTGATGTAAATGTCACCGATCCAGTCGAGTGTGCTGTTTGAGCGGTCAGCACATCTGACCTCTCAATTGTAACTTTAGTTTATATTAACATAGTGTTTGCCGAGTTCTGTAGGTTTGCGATGGGTTATTCCCACAGTCCCACAAACTCAGTCTCAGCTGCTATTTCGATGGGTTCCCATTATTCCCAGCGTCTTTCCCCCTTTTAGGTATCGCCCCGTATGTAGATTTGGCCTCTAAGTCAAGCCAAGTCTAAGTCAAGCCTCTAAGTGTGCCATTATCCAATTGAAGACCAATTTATTTATCGGAAGGGGATAAACTTTATGGATAGTCCTAGCAAGTGGAAAAACTGGGGGAGTAGAACCAGAAAAAAAAGGAATAGAGTTAATGACTAAAGTATGAAAAACCAAGAGTAGTAAAACAAAGGAAAAGACACCGTAACGAGTAGTAGTTCTAGTAACTACGCTCTGCTACCATTATTATATTTCAATTGGCTAAGCTAGGAAAATTACGACGAAAAAAAATAGCACTCACCGTTAATGACCAGAGGTCTGTAGAGATACATACGTATCAGCTACTAAAACCACTCTTAGAAGAATCGCATTTTCCTTCTATTTTGGAATGGAGTGAATGTGTTTATCTGATTATAAATGGAAATTTTCCAGTTTAGGATAATAAGCAGCTGCAATAAGCTTGATCGGTATGGGTGACAAACCAATTCCAGTTGTATACATTCAAAAATAAAAAAAAAGAATTAGGAGAGACAAGAATGCAATTAAATAAAGTCAATAAATCAATATAGGAAGTGTGCATGAAGAATATTGTTTATCTTAGCTATTGTACTGTTTTTTAAACAGTTTAAAGTGTAAATTAAGTTAATGTATGGAAAGTGTTTTAAAAAGTGAGATATTTATATTTTTATTAAAAGGAATGCAATAGCACCATTACTCGTTAAAAAACTTTATTACTTTTGTTATTTAAAAGCCATGCATATAAAAGCATTCATAAAATTTAAGGGAAAAAGCAAATATAATGCAAAAAATTTTATCAAACCTATATATATATATATATATATATATATATATATATATATATATATATATATATATATATATATATATATATATATATATATATATATATATATATATAACATTACTCTATACATTCTCCTGTTGAAAATTTATGCGAATAGCATAAAATAGTTATAACTTTTAGGATTGTTAAAGATTGGTTAACCAATCTTTAACTAAACTCTACTTACAAGTTTTAATATTTAGTATATATATATATATATATATATATATATATATATATATATATATATATATATATATATATATATATATATATATATATATATATATATATATATATATATATATACTCTCTCTCTCAATGATGGGACAGTGAAATCGGAATCGGAGGAATCGGTTGTTTTTTTAGGAATCGGAATCGGAATCGGAATCGGAATCGGAATCGACAAAATTGTACCATTCTTTGACCGATTCTTTGATACATTCACAGAAAAGTAAAATTTTTTATTCAATCTTTATGATATTTCAAAAGAAAATATTCCGAAGTCTGCCGTATTGATTTTTAATTTCAGTTCTTCCTTAATTCTATTTGATAAAATGGATTGAGCAGCACATCTTTACGTAGAGCCTAGAATATCATGTTAAGATTTCAGACAGTCATGGTGAGCAGGGCCCTCTTAACCATTCATTCCCGCCTAGGCAAAAAAATTCTTCTAAAGCATATGTCCAAATTGCCATATATATATATATATATATATATATACCTATATATATATATATATATATATATATATATATATATATATATATATATATATATATAGTTATTTATATATCATGTAATAGCCAGCTTGAGGGCCTCCCTAATCTTGTCTCCCTAGGCATTTGCCTAGTTTGCCTAGCGGTTAAGAGGGCCCTGATGGTGAGGCGGTCATTTGGCAATGTTTCGTTAGTCATGTTATGTAATATGTTTTGATAATTATATACCCCGTGAACTCGTAAGTGAGCAGTGATATATTGCCATGTAGGCTTGTAATAGTGGAGCTATTGAATATAAATGCTATCCTTCGGTTTCACCTTTTCATGTATTTCTAGCATCTAATATAAGTGATAGTGTTAAAATGTTATGGAAAAAATTCAATATTCCTGCTAATAAAATTCATTATAGTAAGGGATAGCGTACTTAATATGGCTGCAGGAGTTACACAAGCAGGATTCCAGGCATTACCTTGCTTTTTACACTCTTTGCAACTTTCTCAATGATGCCATATTTGAACAAAGAGACGTGAAAAAAAATATATCCATATGCACCAAATCGTAGGTCATTTTAATCACTCACCACAAGCTATTGCCAAGTATGAAGAATATCAAACTAGATTTAATTTACCACATCCAGATTTATTCAGGATATACAAACTAAAAGATGTAATAGCCAGTATCATATGCTCAAAAATTTTTGAACAAAGACAGCTGTCATTTCATATTGCAGTGATCATTCAAAACCTGCATGCTTAGAAACAACGGAAAGTTCTTGAAAAATTGCTAAAAACACTTAAAAATTTTATTGATTGTACAAATTTCCTGAGCCTCAAGGAATCAATGGCATCGGCAATAATCCCAAATATGAAAGTGTTTGCAGTTTTTTTGTAAAGGGTCAGAAAAAAGACTATTTGAAAGACTTGGGTCTACAGTATTAGTATGGAAAAATTAAGTAAATAATAGATTGATTCAGCATTTAGTTTACAGATAAGAATCTCGTGCTTCCTACCTTTCTTGATCCACGCTTTAAAACTACATTCCTTGAGGATGAATATGACAATAAAAAAAGTGGAAGATATTCTTAAGCAATGGATATTGCGAAGATATATGTTGTATAAAAGGGGAAAGGAAAACAGTTTCCACAACTTTAAACTAATCTTAGATTCTTCTCATTTATTAACAGAATCGGGCGAAAAAAAAGTGATACTGAAGATAATAGTTTTAACTTCAGTTTTGAAGAAGCTTTCGTTTTTCGAGAATATAAAGAGAAAAAGACTTTAAAAACAGCAAAGAAACTCATTCCTAAGGAGAAAGAAGACTCATATATTGAAAAAATTGAAAATGTTGAAGTAGAAATCAGCCAATATAAAAATATGGAACATTAAAAATTCAGAAAGTCCCTTACTATGGTGGTCATTGAAAATATTTAAGCTCTCCCCCCTTTTCCTTCGAAAGTAAAGACTCTTCAGAATTGGGAGAAATGTTAATGATCGGATTCACGCAGAAACAGGAGAAATGTTAATGTTTTTTGCACTACAATTTAAGAGTCATGCATTTTGACGACAAATAATAATAATATGTTTTGCTTCAAGATCTTACTTTTGTTTAGTAAATATTAAAGGGATTTTTTTATAAAATGCAAAATCTTTCATTCATTGTAAGATTTTTAAATATTATTATTATTTTCAATGGTTAAATAAATAAAAGGTAATTAACTAGTTATTTCTTTACAAAGATAAAATATAACAAAGTTCTATAACATTAATTTATTTCCATTTTCTCTCTCTCTCTCTCTCTCTCTCTCTCTCTCTCTCTTTCCTCCTCTCTCTTTCTCCTCCTCTCTTTCTATATATATACATGTATAAATATAACATATATATATATATATATATATATATATAACTCTCAC
>JABUQX010140149.1:0-10785 GCA_015478945.1 Trachelipus rathkii
ATATATATATATATATATATATATATATATATATATATATATATATATATATATATATATATATATATATATATATATATATATATATATATATATATATATATATAACCTTAACCTTAACTAACCCAACAACCTTAATACTTTGCTATATGCTATGCTAACAACAACAACCTTGTAATACATATATATCTTATATATATATATATATATATATATGTATATATGTATAATAATAATAATATATTATTGCCAGCACCATAATAATATATATATATGTATATATATATATATATATATAATATATATATATATATACAATATTATAAATATAATATATATATAATAATAACTTAATATATATAACTCTTAATATATATATATAACTGCTCATATAATATGTAATAATATAATAATATATATATATGTATATATAATAATATGTTAATAATAACCATATATATATATATAATAATATATATATATATATATATATGTATATATAATATAATATATATAATATATATATACACAATCGAATTGAAAGATTACTGAGGTAGTTGGGTTTTCGAAGGAGGAAGCGCTAACGGTAGAATTTTCTATTAGAAAAATATGAAAAAATCCCAAAATTGGACTCAAATAACCTTACGTTTTTGCGACACGTCCAACTTATTTAAACTAAATATATATACGAAATATATATTTGTTGGACTAAATTATATGAATAATTTATATATATATATATATATATATATATATATATATATATATATATATATATATATATATATATATATATATATATATATATATATATATATATATATATATATATATATATATATATATATATATATTATCAATTCGCACCAATAGCAACAACAACAAGAGAAAAAGAATTTTTTTATCCAATATGGACATTGAATAAAATGACTGCTATGTTAAAATCACTTTTAAAAGAAATATCTCTGACAGAACTAACCAAGATTATCCCTATGTAACACCAGATTACTTACTATGTTAAATTGAATACATAAGAATGGCAGGCCCCCACTGGTGAACAACGTGGATCCTGATATTTGATCCTTGGGTTATTATTCTATAACAACCAGGAATCCAAATAGCAATTACCACAGGATAATGGAGCAGTAATATCTTGACCATAAAGATAAACCTGGACCTGAATGATCCTTAAAATAACATGTATAAAAATGCTGACATTAAAATCCTCTTTCGTCTAAATAAGACTACCACATGCGAAGGGTTCAAAATAGAATTGACAACACGCAATATACATAAATTATTTATTAATAAAAAAAATAATATCATTCAATCTAATATTAACAAACTTGATGAATCTTCCAATGTTAGCTCGTTGTAGACAGTAACTGCCTTTCCAGTAAGTAAAGATCCTAACAGATGGGCGTAAAGTTATCTGGGTATTTCATTGGAAATAGCTTGCTTTTAGAAGAAGGTAGTATTGTCTTCTATATTATTTACCTTTTCGTCGAAGGGAGGTAACTTTAACTTTGTCAGCTTATTATATGCAAGAGCAGTAGTAGTCGTGAGAGGAGGATTTGAAGGCGCAATAATTGATTCGTGTTGATGCTGTCTCTCCTCAGCATCTAATTTCACCTGAAGCATTCTTTCTTCTGACTCTCTTGCATCTTTCTCAGCTGCGATCCTTCTTTCATCAGCTTCTTTCTCTTTTAAAGCCTCTCTCCCTCTCATTTTTTCTCCTCGGCAAAAATTAGCCGCCTCTATACCGGTTAAACCCAGTACTTTACATAGTTCTAAAAGGGTGTCGTTGCTTACCATGCTTCAATTTTCAAATATATAACTTGGGAGAAGTAGTAATTAACATATGTGTTTAAACGAAGGATTAGGCACATAATTTAGAAAACGGTAACACATAGAAGGTTTAGATTTTGATTTATGGATATATATATATATATATATATATATATATATAATATCATATATATATAATATATGTATATATATATATATATCTTTCTTCTTCTTCTTTATATATATATATATATAATATAATAATAATATAACAACAACAACAATATATATATGTACAAATAATATATATAGATATATATATATATATATATATATATATATATATGCCTGTATAACAGCAATAACTTAACAACCAATAATAATAACAACCAATATATATGTAGCCAACAACAATATAATAATATGTATGTAGCAATAACCAGCCAGCATAACCTTATATAATATATAATATATATGTAATAATATATAATATAATATATATATATATAATAATAATATGTAATAATAATATATATATATGTAGTAATATGTAACTGCTTTAATAACAACAGCCAACATACATATAATATATGTATACAGTAACAATATATGTAGTATATGGAAACCCAATAATAATAACTAATATACGTGTATATATGTATGTAATAATAATAATAATAACCAATAATATATAATAATAATAATACAATAATATACCATATATCACTATCTTCTTTATCTTCAACATATATATGCCTTAGCAACCTTATATATAGCATAATATATATATATATATAGCATATATATATTATATATATATATAATATACTTCTGCTGCTGCTGCTGCTGCTGCTCATACATATGCGCAATCGAAAATTGGTAAGATTAGTTGAGGAAGTTGGGTTTTTCAGGGGAAACTAACGGTAGGAGCAATGAAAATATGAAAAATCCCAAATTGAAATAAAGCACTTACTTATTTTGCGACACGTCCAACTTATTTAAACTAAATATGTATACAAATATATATTTGTTGGACTAACATTAAATAATTTATGTAATATATATATATATATATATGTATATAATATATATATATATATAATAATATATTAATAATAATATATATATATATATATATATAACATAACTCTATAATATATATATATATAATAACTTAATAATAATAATAATAATAATAACTTAATAATATATATATATATGTATATATATATATATATTTATTTATATAAATAATAATATATATATATATATATAACAATAATAATATTAATAATAATAATAATAATAATAATAATAATATATAATAATAATATAATAATAATAATAACAACAATATATAAATATGTAAAATATGTAACTATAATAATAATAATAATAATTAAATTATATATATACTGTATATATATATATATGTTATCAATTCGCACCAATAGCAACAACAACAAGAGAAAAGAATTATTTTTATCCAATATGGACATTGAATAAAATGACTGCTATGGTAAAATCACTTTTAAAAGAAATATCTCTGACAGAACTAACCAAGATTATCCCTATGTAACACCAGATTACTTACTATGTTAAATTGAATACTTAAGAATGGCAGGTCCCCATGGTGAACAACGTGGATCCTGATATTTGAACCCTGGGTTATTATTCTATAACAACCAGGAATCCAAACAGCAATTACCACAGGATACTGGAGCAGTAATATCTTGACCATAAAGATAAACCTGGACCTGAACGATCCTTAAAATAACATGCATAAAAATGCTGACATCAAAATCCTCTTTCGTCAAAATAAGACTACCACATGCGAGGGGTTCAAAATAGAATTGACAACACGCAATATACATAAATTATTTATTAATAAAAAAAATAATATCATTCAATCTAATATTAACAAATAAGTAAATAAATATGCCAGATATTAGGAAGAAAGTTTTATAATATATTACTATATCATAAAAGAAAGAACCTAAGATAAGACACGTAAAAAAGTACATAAAAGGAAGAACATAAGAAAAGACGCCAAAAAAATAAATACCTTAACAATAATTAATTGATAGAAAAATACTAAACTACGGGTCAGATATTATATACCCTACGATATAATAAATTGTCAGATATTACATCAAAGAGACCTTAATATAGGACAGACATATAAATAGCAATCAAGGAAATAATGTTTAGACAGACAAGCTACACTAGATCTAATCCTAATATTTCAACAAGGTAATAAGAATATATTAACTAATAAAAATATATATATATATATATATATATATATATATATATATATATATATATAATTCTAATATATATATATATATATATATATATATATATATAATAATATATATATATATATATTATATATATATATATATATATATATTATCTTCTCATCCAAATATCATCTTCTCATCCAAATACTGAGGTCCCCCTCTATTTAGGGGATTTCAGTGTACACAACACTGAGAATGGTTAGGATGCTCTCATACTGATTTGGGTGGGGAGGAGGCCGATCATTCAGCATTCTCAACGATCTGGAGCAACCTAATTAAAGAACCCACACACATTCCGGATCGTCCCAACCAATTCTTGAACACACTTGACCTATGTTTCACCACTAGTCCTTCTCTCTTTAATACACCACTTTCGCTCCTATCGGTAAACCTGACCACAACCTTATATCTCTCAATTTTAATACTTTCTCTCAACAGCTCCAGCCTGCCCTACGCGTTTTCTGCGGCACTTTGGTCAGGGCCGATTGGGAGATGCTGCGTTGCTACGCTAACTATAATTGGAGTACGACTGCTTTTCTGCTGGTAGGCAGCAAACTTCTGCCGGTGGGGCTATGTCGTTGCGATGGATGAGCAGGTTCGTTTCCTTCTTCGACTAATCTTTCTCTCCTGTAATCTATGGGTTCGATCGTACTCGTTCTCTGGCCATTCAGGCTAGGGCAGTGCGTATCAGGAGTGAGAAAAATTTGATTCTCCTATCTCTTGCTAATTTTTAATTTCTGCTAGAAATCGTTGCGAGGATTATATTTCGACGAGAAGGCGGGCTTTCATCAACGAAAGTGCGCTAACCTCCTGGGCTCTCCTACCACATTAAATCTTTCCTGGCCTCTTGCCAAAAACATCTCCTAACAACTTCTGTAAATCTGTCTTTCCCTCCTCTTATTCGATCTGATGGTTCTGTTGCTAATTCTCCAACTGAAAGGCTAAATCTCTTCGGCCTCCTATTTTCCTCTAACTCCAACCCTGGACGATTCTGGCATTCCTGCTCCTCCACCCTCTTCTCAGGTGCCACATGCCTTTACGATTGATTACATTTGATCAGGTGCATGGCTCCTGAAATCTATGAACGTTAGGAAGGTGGGTGGCCGAATGGCATTCCTCCCCAGAGTTTTGAGGGTGTGCTCAGCGTAACACCGCCCTCAGTTCCAACTATATTCACTATGTCTCAATACTAATACTTTCCCTCAGTATTGGAAGCACGCATGTCCAACCTATTCCGAAAAAAGGAAGCCGCTCTGATCCTTCTAACTATCGCCCTATAGCTCTAACTTGTATTCTATCTAAGATCTTTGAAACCCTTCTCAACTCATTTCTTAGACCATCTAGATCTCATTCACTTCTTTCCGATCGCCAGAGTACGGCTTTCGGCGTTCCAGGGGTCTACTGGCGATATACTTTCCTATCTAACTGATCTATGGTTTTCCGCCCTCAAGAACTACGGGAGATTTGTAGTGGCGCTTGACATATCAAGGCATTTGACCGGGTATGGCACGCGTCACTGCTCTCCAAGCTCCCTCCTTTGGGTTTCCTCCTTCTCTTTGCTTACTTATGTCTAGTTTTCTTTCAAATCGCTCAATATCGCTGTTGTTGATGGGGCGACTTCTTCTTTTTCTGTCAATAGTGGTGTTCCTCAGGGTTCTGTCTTATCTCCTACTTTATTCCTACTTTTCATTAATGATCTTCTCACCTGCACATCTAACTCTATCCACTCGTATACCGATGACTCGACCCTTCATTCTTCAACTCATTTCAATTCTGCTCCTCTTTTACTTCTAGAATTGCCTCTCGTCTTAATCTTTCCGATTCTATTCTCGCTGATCTGGATAGAATTTCCGGGTGGGGTCGTCTCAACCTTGTAAATTCAATTCTTTAAAAACCCAACTTCTACAAATCTCTCTCTCTTCTCTCCTTAAGACACCTATCTCTTTCCACGGTTCTCTCGTCTCTCCTGTTGACAATATAAACATCCTTGGCCTTAACATAAACAAAAAAAAAATGTCTTAGAAACCTCACATCACAATGGTTGCTAAGGACGGCCTCAAAGAAACTGGGAGTTCTATTTAAACTTCTAAGCCTTTTTTCCTCTTCTCTGTTGCTCCAGCTATACAAAGGGCCTCATCCCAGCACTTGTATGGAGTATTTCTCTCATATCTGGGGGGCTCTGGTTTCACCGGCTTTGGACAGGGTCGAGTCAAAGGCCAAAACACTTATGTTCTACTCTTTCCAGCTCACTTGACCCTCTATCTTTGCGGCGTGATGTTGGTGCCTTATCTCTTTTCTATAGGTACCGCAGCGGCAAGTGCTCGAGGGAGCTTATCACTCGCGTACCACCACCTTTACGACGCCCTCGTAGCACAAGGGGTGCTGTGTCTGCGCACGAGTTTTCTGTAGATATTGGTAACTCCAGGCTGGTTCGCTGCAGTGCTTCCTTCTTTCCTGCCACCTCTGTTCTGTGGAATTCTCTTCCATCTTCTGTGTTTCCTGGTGAATTTAATCTCCCTCACGCCTGCGTCTGTGCTCATCTGCGTAGTTTGCGTTAGTTGATGAATGTCTGAGGTGTGCAACACCCCCTCCTTGAATAGGGCTCTGCCCGTGAGTGGTGGTGACAACTGTAAATATATATATATATATATATATATATATATATATATATATATATATATATATATATATATATATATATATATATATATATATATATATATATATATATATATATATGGCCCTTTTATATTTTAAAGTGGATATTCCGTCTGAAGGCCTGCCTCTATATGATTTGGATGATGATTTAAAAATCCTAAAACATATGATGATTTATTTAATAAAATATTAATAACGACAGTCTCCCCTTTACTGATATTCTTTTTTTTAATTCATAAGTTCGATGAGCAGTAAACGCCTTGCCAACTTATTCTTTTGAAAATCTTTGTAAATTGAGGAGAGTCGATTCTGCCTGTTGCGGACTTTTCCTGAAGTTTTATCTCATTTGCCTGAAAGTTTGGCTTTCTTGTAATTCGGATGTCTGTCTTCTTGGTAGATAACAAGTGAGCAGCAAATCCGAGTGATAATGAGAAGAGAGCGGACAAGAAGATGGAAGAGAAGTGTTCAACAAGGGAGGGGAATTTGTTTTGCTCTTATGTCAAAATTGTGCTTACGTAAATTTTGGCATAAGTATGAACGTTAATTTTCATTTTTACGAATGACTTTAATTGAGGGTGCTATATTACTTCCCACGTAAACACGGAGTGTTAAAGTATATAAATACATAATATAAAAGAAATGATAATAATCATTCAAATGCATGCATATTTGATTATGTCCGTTAGATATAAGCATACATACAAACATTTGAATGCAAAAAAATATTATACATTAAATGCAAAGTATATTCAAATATAAGCATAGCTGATTGCATTCGAAGATATAAGCATACATACAAACATATGAATACATGAGATTACAAAATACAAAATGGTATATATACAAAATTCAAAATATTATATATAAAATGAAAGGTACATTCAAATATATGCATATTTGATTATGTCAGTTTGATATAAGCAAATATACAAACATTTGAATGCAAGAAAAGAAAAGAAAAAAGTTATATAAAATATTAGAGATATCGCACAAAAGTTATTTGGAGAATGTCACTTAATGAATCGTGAAATTTTGACATTGGTGAGAAGAAAAAGTCCATATGTGAATATCTTGATCCATATAGGCCAAAATTTCGCGTCTTCATTTCGAAGAGAAGCTTTGACGCTTGGATGAGACAAATTTATGGAGATCTTGAAAAAGAACTTGTTGCGATTCTGGTTTGGTATAGGATTTAATGTTCTACAATCACCACATGGGCGTCACTCACCTGGAGTAATTTTGAAACGAGATGAAGTGGTGACGACCAGGGGGATTTAAAAAGTTGAAGGATACCAGTTCGGTTTTTGCGATTGCAAATTTTTCATTTGTAAAAATAAATGGGAGATGGTACTGAATTATTTAAATTCGAAGTGGAGCCTGAAGGTTCGTAGTGGAATTCAAAATGAGTTTCAGACCATAATCCAAAATTAATTGAGAATGATAAAAGAAGTCCGTATCGATAATCTTTGTTTGTGTTTCGCTTGAGTCATTTTCTTGGAGTTTTCTGATTAGAATTTTTAGTATGACTGTTGATTATTCTTTTCCTTCATTTTGGTTGTTTTCTTTGAAGAAAACTTTTCTTGGTGAGGATGAAGGAGTTAGTTAGATAGAGTGTAAATATCTAACTCTTCGTTCTTTGGCATTGTAGTAAGTAGTTACTGGTGAAATGCTGATAGGTTATTAGAAGGCACTGGGTATTTTACCTTGTTCTTTGATGACATTTTTGGTTCTTGGTATATAGGCCTCTACATGAGTTGTGGCGATGATTTAAAAATCATAAACAAATTATAATTTTTTTCAATAAAATATAAATAACAACAGTCCCCACTTTATTGAGATTCTCTCTTTTTTTTTCTTCGCAAGTTTAATGAGCAGTCACGGCCTTTTCCTGTAATAACAGCCTTACCAACGTATTATTTTTAAAAGCTTTGTAAATTGAGATGAGTCAATTCTGCTGTTGTTTACTTTTCCTGAAGTTTTACCTCTCTTGCTTTAAAGTTGGGTTTTCTTGTAATTCGGATTTCTTTCTTCTTAGGAGCAAGCAAGTGGGTAGTGAGTCCGACTGAGAATGAGAAGAGAGTGGGAGAGAAGATGGGAGAAAAGGGCTCAACAAAACATGGGAAAGCCTTTTATACAATTTGTTTTGCACTTATGTCAAAATTTTGCTTACGCAAATTTTGGCATAAGTATTACCATAAATTTTAATTTTTACGAATAGTTATAATTTAAGGTGATATATATATATATATATATATATATATATATATATAGTGGGGGTCTGTGTGTCTCTCTCTCCTTTCCATTCCTTTTCCATTCCTCTCTCTCTCTCTCTCTCTCTCTCTCCCTATCTCTCTTTTTTTTTTTTTTATATATATATATATATATATATATATATATATATATATATATATATATATATATATATATATATATATATTTTTTTTTTTTTTTTTTTTAAATACCATACCACCACTCTGGGCAATACCCTTTTCAAAAGGAGTTGTAAAATAAATAAATAAATATAAATAAATAAATAAATAAAAAAATTACATAAGAAAATAAAATTAAAATAAATGAAAAGTAAACCCACCCTGACCCTTGCCTAACACAATTCCCTCAGGTGGGCGCAGACGCAGGACTTAAATAGAGGAAGATTAAACATTGCGGGGAAAATAAAAGAAGGCAAGGAGTTCCACAAAACAGATGTGTGTGGCTGGAAGAAGGAGGGGTACCATAACAGGTGATCCTCGGGGTCTCCAATGTCCCACACACAATGAATTTTCATGGAGAACAGGCACCTCTTGTGTTACGAGGGCGACGCAGTGGTGAAGGAATGCGAGAGGCAACTCTCGCATGAGCACCTGCGTTGTAATACCTATAGAAAGAATGGGGCACCTACGTCACGACGCAGAGAAAAGAGGGTCAAAGTCAGAGAGTATAATACGGTTTATAAGCCTCTTGGCTAACTCTGTATCCAAGGAGGGTGGAACCGAATCCTTCTCAGATGAAGGAAGTATTCCATACAAGGGCAGATAAGACCTTTATACAACTGGAGTATCTGAGCAGAAGAAAAAATTCACACCAATCTGAACAGAATTCCCAGCTTTTGGGCCATTTTAGCAACCGATGTGATGTAGGGTCTCCAAGATAATTCACTATTTATGTTTAGTCTAGAATGTTTATGTTGTTTACGGGTAAGACATTAGAGCAATTAAAGCAATAGGAAAGTTGGGAGGTGTTTTAGAGAGGAGATATAAAAGATGAGTTTTGAAGGAGATGAACTCAACAATAAAAAAGATAGACAGAAATTCCGACCAAATTGGCAAGTGAATCAGAAAACCGTAGGCGAGAGGCAACTCCAGATACAAACGAGGACGCACAATTGAAATGAGTGGAAGAATGGAGAGTTTAGTCATCGGCATAAAAGTGAACTGAGTTAGAAGTGCAGCTAAGAGGATCGTTGATGAAAAGTAAGAGACAAAGTTGGAGATAAAAACGCAGAACCCTGAGGAACACCACAATTAATAAGAAAGGAGGAAGAGGTTGCACCATTAACAAGGACTGAGCTGGAATGAGGTGAACAAATATTAGACAACAAAGCTAAGAATGAAATCCAAAGGAAAGTAGCTTAGAGAGTAGCGACGCATGCCATACCCTGTGAAAAGGTTTAGATATGTAAAGCGCTACCACACAAGACTCCCCATCGTCCTTAAGGGCAGAAGACCATAGATCAGTTAGATAGAAAAGGATATCACCAGTTGATCTCGAACGTCGAAAGCCATACTGACGATCTGAAAGAAGGGGAATGAGATTCTATGTGATCGAGGAAATGAGAGTTAAGGAGAGTTTCAAAGACTTTAGATAGAATACAAGTTAGGGCAATAGGTCGATAGTTAGAAGGATCGGAGCGGCTACCTTTTTTGAATAAAAGCACGCTTTCAGCATTGAGGAAAAGTATTATTAGTGTTAAGGCATAGGGGAGTAGGAGTTGAACGGGACAGGCGCCAGCTCAAGCCTCCCTCAAAACACGAGG
>JABUQX010140152.1:0-25000 GCA_015478945.1 Trachelipus rathkii
TTGCATGCTTCACGTTCCAGTCGGAGGTGGGTGTTTAACCGTTTTCGCATTTATCGTGAAACCTTTCGCGTTTTTCGTGCGCCGCTTCATGCATTATGCACAAGAAACAAAAAAAGTAGTAGAAAGAATATGACAAGTCTAAAAAGCCAGCCTTACCGCCTCCTTTATACCTATTAGTGAGAACTCGTAGCAGTCAGAAAATCCACCCAAGAGCTTCGCGGGACCGCGACAGACCCCTCACTATGGCATATCGTCAATGTAGGGTTTATCTCTTGGCCCAGGTGGGCTACAATCATTCCCTTACAAAACCCCGCCATTCACTCCTATTATGCACCTTTCTCCTAGCCTCTGCCTCTTTTCACTGAACAAACCATCTCAGCATTACTTTCATTTTATTCTCTCATTTGCTTTCTTCACACCACACAACTCTCTAATACGTTCATTCCTCATTTAATCCATTCTTCTCACAATTCTTCTCACCTCTAACACGCCCCTAAGATTTGCCCATCTGAACACATTGAACTTTAGATCTATACCTTTTGATTCCAGACCATGGTCTCACTACTTTATACATTAACACGGGTAACAACATGCCCTGAGTCTTAAGACCACTAGCCATCAAGACTTAGTCCATTTACATTCATAAGGATTTAATTGCACCAGCCACCTTCTACTACACACTGCATCATCCGATCCCTTTTCATCCAACATATATCCTAAATATTTAAGCACAGACACTTCTTCCAGCTGCTCGCCATCTAACATAACTTCACACCTAGGACTGTCCTCCTCAACCATAACCTTACTCTTATTTACGTTTACTTTCAAACCCCCCTCGCTTTTGCACACGATGCCAAATCTCTCTACTGATCCTCTCAAACTCTCTTAAGATTCACCACACAAAACCAAATTATCAGCATTCAATAGGGCACCCTCCACTCCCTCCATTCTCCATCATTCTAACACTATTTCTTGCCACCCCATCTCCTAATTCTTTCATAACCCCATCCATATACAAATTGAATAACCAAAGGAGACATAATACATCATTGCCTCACTCCACTTTAGTAATATTAAACCAATCACCTTTGGCACACACGCCTCACTATTGTCATACATACTTTGATTCCAACAGAGCTACCACCAACACCTGCTCATAGAGCTTCCTATTGAAATCCTATCATACGTCTGTTGCAAATCCACTAAACCCTAAGTACAATTTCTTCTTCTCTCAACCATTTGTTTCAATTTATAGATTTGATCCACACATCCTCTATCCTTCCTAGACACCTTGTTCTTCACCAATCAGTCCTTCCAGTCACTTGACGAACTCTTTCAACAAAATACCAGCAAATATCTTCCCTACAACACTCCAACTAATTCAAACTAAAATTCCTACAGTTACCTTATCCCCTTACCTTTATAAGAGAACTATTGCTACTCTCCTCCAATCTCTCGGATTTAGCTATACCCTCCATAAACGATTTGTTACACATCTTTCAAATCCACTCAAATCGCCATCTAGCCTCCGTTCTTGATCATTTCACCAGTGACTTATTCTATACAGGCAGAGTTACCATTCTTCAACTTTCTCCTCCTACCCACCTCCTCCTTACCAATGACCTGATCCCCAAAAGACCTATTCCTTCTTGTACCAGAAAAACCCACACCCAAACACATTCACTATTGCCTCTTCATTGCTGCCAATGTTGTAAATTTTGAAAGTATTCCCTCCACCTCTCCTCACATCCATTATCAGTTATGAAACACCATCCCTATTCATTATTCTAAGCAGGTTCCCCTTATTCTCATTCTTAACAATTCGCGCTTACTTCCAAAAGAACCTCCCTATTCCCCCTGTAAGTCCCCATTCACCCTCCTTCAAACTGTTCATTTTACCTCCTTTTCCTCCTACTTATGCATCTTTTAATATACTTCCTTATACAATTCCAAACATCTTTCTTTTGAAACCTCATCACTGGCTTTCTAGTACATTTAACCACTTGCATCACCTCTTCATTCCGCCACTCACTGTTAACATTCTTACTTCCTACTTAAGGACACCCACATACTTCCATCTTTTGCACTACTAACAGCCACTTCCTTCATTTGCCAAGTTTGTTCAGTTTCAATTTGTTCATATTCAACAACTGATGTATTTCCAAGCGCTCTTAAATGCATCCTTATTACCTTGTTCATAACTTCTCTCTTAATTCTGCCAATTCCTTCCTCTCCATCCAAGCCCCTATAGCAATTTTTTTACATAGAACAACATAATGAATCCGATAATCCCATTTCCTAAACACCCCCCTCACTGATTTAATAACATCCAACACATACTTCAACATCTCCTCCTTCACCAGCACAAAAATCAATCGTGCTTCAATACCATCTCTACCTACACCAACTCCTGTATATTTATGAGTTATGTATAATATATATATATATATATATATAATATATATATATATATATATATATATATATATATGTATAACTAATATATATATATATAACTAACTATATAATAATAATATATAATAATATGTAATATATATATATATGTATTCTCTTTTTCCTTTCTCTCCTCTCCTTTATCCTCTCTCTCTCTTTCTCTCTCTCTCCTCTCTCTCTCTCTCCTCTCCTCTCCTCTCCTCTTTCTTGCACCAGTATTTTCGTCAATGCATTTTTCCAAATATAAGAACTCTTACCTCTTGCAATTGAGGTTACTGTATTGGAGCATCAAAATATAGCTTCATCATTGACAACCACTGACACCTGCTATTTCAGTTAGGCACTTTAACGTGACATTTCGAAATAGTGGAAGGCCAAGCTTATATGAAAAATAAAAAAAAATGTAAGTTATTACAAAAAATATTTACACAGATAGCATTCCACTAATTTAAGTTAATATTCACAAAAAAATAGATCCAATAAACTTATTAAAATTCATACTTTATAAATTAGGGTGTTGATAAGCTTTGTCTCAAATATATAACCAAGTGGAATCCAATTAAGAAACCTCAAAAGTGTCTCCAAAGTAGCACTCACTAATGTTGGGTTTTGAGATTCTTCCTGTAAAGAACATATTAAAGACTGTCAAAGGAAAGGAGAAAATTTATCATATATATTCACCCACCTTCTCTCCCCAAGACTGGGGTATGGTGCGATACATGCACTGGAAACAGAAAGTAGTAGAAGAATATGACGCAAGTCGAAGCCAACTTACCACCCGCTTTATACCTTTTAGTGAGAACTCGTGTTAGAATGATGGAGGAGAATGGAAAGAGTGGAGGTGCTCTACACACAATATATGGGATGGTTGGTTTTGCACTTAGCGAATCCTACAGAAAGCTTGAGGATTGAGTGAAAGAGAATTTGGCAGGGTGTGTAAAAGGGGGGGGTTGAAAGTAAAAGGTAGATAAGAGTAAGGTTAGTATCTTTTGTCAGTGAAGACAGTCCTCGGTGTGAGGTTATGCTAGATGGTGAGCAGCTGGAATGAGTGATATGTTGAATGAAAACTGACGGATGATGCAGAGTAGGAGAAAAGTTGTGAATGGCAGGAAGATGGCTGGGTGTAATTAAATCGCGGTGGATGTAAAGGGACGAAGTCTTGTGTGCGCTAGGGAATTATGTGAGGATATGTTGTTACCTTTGTTAATGTATAGTATGAGACTATGGCCTGGAATAAGAATTATAAATCTAAAGTACAATGTGTTCAGATGGACAGTCTTAAAGGCGTGTTAGGTGTGAAAGAATTGATAAAATAAAATTATCGTAATATTAGAAGTTGCGGTGTGAAAAACAAGGTAAATAAGGAAAATAAATGAAAGGTATTAAATTCGATTGATAGTAATTTGGTTAAGCGGATGTATGAGTGGTGAGTAAGCTGAGAATCCGATTGGCTGGGAGACTGAAGAAAAGTGGATTAGGGTCAGTAAAGATACGGAAAGTATTACATAAAGTGAATGGGTGAGGGTTTGTGAGGAGTTAGCCACCCAGGCAAAGGGATGAACACAGTGACAGGATGCCATAGTGAGGTCCATCGCGTTCCAGTGAAGCTCTATGGTGGATTTTCTGACTGCAGTGAGTTCACTAAAAAAAAAAAAATTATAAAAGAGTGTAAGAAAATTTGGAGACTCACTTCGCGGCCCGCCTACTTTTTTCTGTTTCCAGGTGCATGTTGCCCACCTCACAACCAGTCTTGGAGCAGAGGTGCATGAGTGGTGATATATATACTCTATATATATATATATATATATATATATATATATATATATATATATATATATATATATATATACTCTTTCTATATATATATATATATATATATATATATATATATATATATAGATATTGGAAAGATCAATAACTATATATATATCTTCTATTTAAATTTCATTATTTGGATATTTACCTTAAAGAGAAAATAAAAATAAAACAAATCTACCCAATGAACTATATATTTATGATTAACTCTTCTGTAAGTTACAAACTAATAAAAAAATTATACAACAAAATAGGCACTCACCATAACATGCAAACAAAGTAGGAATACTTGTTGAAATTCAAGAACACATTGTGTCTTTAAGATGTTTCCTTTGTTTATTGTCATATGTCCACTTGAAAAGTCAAATACTTCCTCCGACAAGAGTTTCAAAATCACCATGTTATTCTGGCACATAGATTCACTGGTTTTGCTTGCTCCAACTATATCAGGTATAAAAGATCTCCAATTTTTTGGCCATTCTCGTTTTAAAATCTATATTTTTTACTCTCTCTATATATATATATATATATATATATATATACACTCTGCATATACTCCCACTCTCTCTCTATCTATATATATATATATATATATATATATATATATATATATATTGGTGGTAGGATTATTAATACAATCAAAAATATGCATGTGTAAGAATAAATGGTTTAATATTAATAGTGGAGTGACATGGGATGTGTTTTCTCCATGGCTATTTTTAATTTGTATATAAAATTTCGAATCCAAAAATGAAAAACAGGGAAGAGGGTTAGAGTGATGGAGGGGGAATGGAAGAGAGTGGAGGGGTACCTGCTTATTGAATGCAGATAATTTGATTTTGTGTAAGGAAGCTTGGGAGGATTGGTAGAAAGGTTTGGCATAGTGTGCAAAAGAGGGGTTTGAAAATGTTGATAATAGTAAGGTGATAGTGGTGGGTGAGGAGAGGGCACCGTGCAGTGTGGAATTATGTTGGATGGTAGGCAACTAGAACAGAAATTAGGAGTTAAGTATTTTTAAGCCATATGCTGGTGGAAGGGCCTTGATCCCTGAGTATAGTAGAAAGAGTTGTGAGTGGTGGGAAGATGGCTGGTGCAATTAAATTTTGATGAATGGGGGTGCACTAGGGTTCTGCATGAGGGCGTGTTTTTACCAGTGATAATGTATAGTAGTGAAACTATGGGTGTAATAAGAAATATAGATAGGTACAGTCTATTCAGATAGATAGGCAATCTTAGGGACATGTTAGGTGTGAAAGAATTGATAAAATGAAGAATGAGCGTGCTAAGGAGCTGGTGTGATGAAAGGTGTGAATGAGAGAACAAATAAAGAGTTCATTATGCAGGTTTGGTTATTTGGAGAAGATGGTTGATAATCCCGATGACGAAGAGTAAAATCTTCTATGATCATTCATTTATATGGAGATGAGCCTTTGAGTACTCAACATTTATGGGATGAAAACCAGGTGCTATAAGTTTGAAGCGTTCTTTGGGGACGTGGATGGCCTAGTGTTTAGAGCATCCGGTTGTTATTAACTCAAGCAACGCGGGGTCCAACGTTCGAATCCCGCTGACGAAGGTAAAATCTTCTGTGACTCATTCATTTATATGGGGCCAGGCCTTTGAGTACTCAGCATTTATGGGATGAGAAACCGGGTGCTTTAAAAACTAGATTTTAAGCGTCTTTTAGCGGGGACGTGGATGGTCGAACGTTTAGAGCTCCGGTTGTTGTTAACTCAGCAACGCGGAGTCCAACGTTCGAATCCCGCTGACGAAGAGTAAAATCTTCTGTGACTCATTCATTTATATGGGGCCAGGCCTTTGAGTACTCAGCATTTATGGGATGATATAACCGGCGTTTTAAGCGTTCTTTTTGGGGACGTGGATGGCCTAGTGTTTAGAGCATCCGGTTGTTGTTAACTCAGCAACGCGAGTCCAACGTTCGAATCCCGCTGACGAAGAGTAAAATCTTCTGTGACTCATTCATTTATATGGGGGCCAGGCCTTTGAGTACTCAGCATTTATGGGATGAGAAAACCGGGTGCTTTAAAAACTACGTTTGAAGCGTCTTTTTTTGGGGACGTGGATGGCCTAGTGTTTAGAGCATCCGGTTGTTGTTAACTCAGCAACGCGGAGTCCAACGTTCGAATCCCGCTGACGAAGAGTAAAATCTTCTGTGACTCAAAGCCTCTCTGACGTTATGTGTCTTAGTATGTACGGTAAAATTTACTTACATCTTATAACATCACACATAACTGTTTTTATTATTTTGTTTGTATTATTTAAAATCTTAAGTCAGCCAATAAGAGTCTTTTCCCTGACCGGCGATATATGACGCCGAAACGAGGGAAGGCGTTAGTGAGGCCACGACATCAGAGCCATTACCAAGTGTCCTGGGCATCGCCCAGACACGCTAAAATATATTTTTGTAATAAAATTAAAGGTGTTAAACTATAATTAATGTTCTTATAATAAGATCTTTTGTAGTGTCCGATTTGATACGTAATATCGATCACAAGTGAAATAATAAGATATAAAAATTAGAGAGAATGGCGATCAAAATATAGCCCAATACATCGAAACGTATAGCTTTCGCCCTTGTGCAAGTCATTCTAATAAATATAATATTTCGGATTCGATTACTCACGAAAATGTGGTCAAATTGTCAATGACAAAATCCTTATGTATTATATAAAATAAAAATTATCTATTATGATCTGCGATCAAACAATATAAAAAGAATGTTAATAAAGGAAATAACATCAACTATTTTTCTATACACCTTACTTCTTATTAATTATCGTACCCGAGGTATGAGTGATTTAATTCTATGTTTATTTGATTAATGATCTCATTATCTCGCTCGGTACAGTTTGGTCATACATAAGAATAACGTCAATGATGAGTTGAGAACCTTTTAAAACCGGTATGCATTATCAGAAAATAACTACAATAATAACAATATTAGTATAGCTTACAAACTTACACCGTCCAAAATTAAACTTTCAATTAAGATTGGAAATCCTTTAACCATAAATGAATGAGTCACAGAAGATTTTACTCTTCATCAGCGGGATTCGAACACTGGAACTCCGCGTTGCTGAGTTAACAGAAACCGGGCGCTTTATCCACTAAGCCATCCACGTCCCCAAGAAAGAACGCTTCAAGCGTAGTTTTTAAAGCACCTGGTTTTTTTTTAAAGTATGACGTCGCTAATTTTCATGCGACCCAAAACAAAACTTCCAATTCAATTAATAGAGAACACCTAGAGGATTAAAAAGTTTTAGGATAAAGAGAGAAAGTTCTGTAAAATAGCTTTATTACTACTCTGACGTTACATAAAGAGCGGAATATCAAAAAGGACATTCACGCACAATTAAATTTTCCCTTAAAACAGGGAATGCTAATAAGTACTCGTACATTAAACAATGCAATCACGAGAGGTGGTCATAATTTTATATATATATATATATATATATATATATATATATATATATATATATATATATATATATATATATATATATATATATATATATATATATATATATATATATATAATAAAATAAACAATGTTTCCCCTATATGGTCATGATATATATATATATATATATATATACATATATATATATATATATATATATATATATATATATATATATATATATATATATATATATATATATATATATATATATATATATATATATATATATATATATATATATATATATATATATATATTGAAATTTCTCGGTTTCACTGAAACTGCATGATCAAAAATACAGAGACAAAAGTACAATTATTATTAAAACATTGAAGACCCTGATAAAATACATAATATGTTCCAATGAATTTCACAGTAAAATGACAAAAAAAAAAAAAAAAAAAAAAGTATAATGTTTGCCATGCTCTTAGATTCTGTATTAAAAAATATATATATTTATATATTTTTTTAATGAATAAATTTTAATGTCACTTCAGCATTCTGTTACTACATTTAAAATACTTTATTATTATTTATTTAATATATATATATATATATATATGTATATGTAATATGTATCTTTGGTAATCTCAGGTTCGTTTGTGTCCCTGACTGAGTCGGATCCAGGATTTAAGTTTTATTTTAATTATTTTAATTATTTCAACTTAGATTAAAATAAAAAAAAAAAAAAAAAAAATAAAATAAATACAAATACAAATCTATGCTTTCTTAATTGGACAAAGTGTAACAAAATGCTGTAACATGACGTAATACACTATATACCTTTCTAAACATATACATATACATATATATACATTATAGGAAACCAACTGAAGAACAGACAAAGATATATTTAAGTTCAAATATGAATCAAAGAATGACAGAAACAATAAATAATAATAATAATAATAATAATAATAATAAATAATAATAATAATGGCATTTTAAATTTATCTTTCAAAGATAATTCGTTTATATATATATATGCTCTCTCATATATATATATATATATATTATATATATATATATATATATATATATATATATATATATATATATATATATATATATATATATATATATATATAAAAGACCATAACATTCATATCTTTGAGGATAAAATAAGCAAGAATTGATAACTTAAACATTTAGAAGAGAAACTTAAAGGGAGTTATAGAAAAGGCAAAAAATAAATTAAATAACTTTTCTCTCAAATAACGAAAAGTAACTCCAAAGGTTTTATCATTTATTTAAATAAATCCTCCCTCACCCCCAAAAAGGCGATGTTTTGTAAAGGGGGGGGGAAGAGGAAGGAAGAAGTTAAAGAAGTTACTTCGTTATTAATTAGCTACATCTAGTGGGGTCATATGTCATCAAATCCTATCTACTTCTTCTGTTATATTTATCCATGCCATTACCAATGGGCTCTTTCTTTCTCTTTCTCTCTCTCTCTCTCTCTCCTATACTCACGGATATATATATATCTCTATATATATATATATATATATATAAAAATGTGTTTACTATAACTCATTCTCATGTATACACAAAAAAAAAATCTACAAAAGTCATATATATATAAAAAAAACATTGGATAGATAAAGAAATCTGATATCTTAAATTATTTGTTTCAAAAAAAGGAACTTTTATATTTTCGTTATTGGTATTTTTTCAGTAGTCAAGTCCACCCGAAAAAAATATCTCTCTCTTTCTCTCTTTCTCTTTCTCCTCTTCTCTATTCATATATATATATATATATATATATATATATATATATATATATATATATATATATATATATATATATATATATATATATATATATATATATATATATATATATATATATATATATAAAATTTAAGAGGTGGAAATTAATTTTTTACCCATGCATAATAGGAAATATTTCAGTCCTGCATATCCTGGTAGCCATGAGGATTTAAAATACCAGGTACAGACATCTGAATTCTTCTCTTTTCATCCTGGGCATGTTGCAATGCGGCTTCTCTCTCTTCCAGGTAAAGGTCACTATCATCATCACCAGTTACCTCCTTTAAATAAATAAGTATATATTTATATTAGATAAATAAAAAAGCATATAACCATTTTCAACTACCCTAAATTTTAATACTAAAACCTAAGGGAGATCAATAATCTACTTATAAAAAATTCGCAAACGTTTGCGAACATTATGTATAATAGGAAAATTATAAAAAATAAAAATCTATTGCTTAACGAAATGATATATATTATACAAAAAGTGAACTTTTTTTTTTTTACTGTGGTTTCTCCAAACTCATTATGTGAAATAATGTACCTCAATTCAAAAAATGTTTTTTTGTTTTTTTTTTATAAACACAATTCAAACTATATTTACTACTATTAAATTTGAACTTTTCTCTCTAAAACACACATGCCTGAGTCTACCATCTATTAACACTAAATAGTGATGGGACGATGATCAAATTTCTGATTCCGATTGAGGAATTCTAAAGAAACTGGCAATTCTTATTCATCGTCGATGCCATTTTTGATGCATCATCCCATCACTACTACCAATAATAATAATAATAAAAATTAACTTACCCTAATTTGAACGAGGAAATCTCTCAAATGTTCTTTGAAAGCTGCAATGTCTTGGTTCAAGTTATTCATACCTTGAACAGTTATTTTAACCTGGTTATCAGTCAAATGAGGGAAAGCTGCTTTTAGTAAGTTAGCCACAAATCCTTGTACATAATTGACATTGTTATTGTAACCTCCATTAGGAGTTGCAGGGTCTAGAGATACTTTGATTATATTCTGTTCAACCAAACTAAACATATATGCCAAAATAGTTGCGTGCATCAACATTCCTGAAACAAGATAATTCAAAACAATGAATGACATACAAAATAAATTATTGGTATACTACTTTTACAAACCAAACACGACAAAAAGGGATTTTTTTTTTAAATTTTACAATATGCTAATTAGCGATTAGAAGTATCCGGCACCAACAGGATATTTTGCCATTTTAAAAAGATCTACTATCCGGCCTCCTGTTGGATCCATCTATAAAAAAAATAAACATTTCCCCCTTAAAAGTGTAAATATTTAGTTTCAAACAGAATAATCCATTGATCAGCTTTAGATTCGTTTATACCCAAGAAATACTAGTGGTATTGAGAGATTTCTTTTTTTTCTTTATCTTTACTGAGTAACGCTTTCACAATTCTTGCAGATTTTTTTTATAATAATCTGAAGTGCATCTGATATCGAAATTTCTGCATTTTGAAATTCCCAATAAACTTGCTTGTCATAATAGGTAGAATTTGAGAACTTAGATTCAGAGCATTTTCTTTTACTTCCAGCTCTTTGACTTCTGGTATGAATTGGTGGGGGGGGGGGAATAAACATTTAGATTTATACCAGGTAAAAGTTTTACATTTGCCTTTCTTTATCTCCTCTACACCATATTCAAAATATATAAAACTAAAACAAAAAAAAGGTGTAGAGCAATTAAACATATTATTAGGAAGGGTTAAAAATTGCCAAAATTGAAAATTCCAGTTATATATATATATATATATATATATATATATATATATATATATATATATATATATATATATATATATATATATATATATATATATATATATATATATATATATATATATATATATATATATATATATACACACACAAACCTGCTGTATGAGAGGAGTCTGTAACAACTGAGAATATGTGCTGCAGTATATCGGTATAGTACGTTTGATAAAAACCATTTGCAGCTGCTGGATGTGCAGTTATATTTTGCAATAGTTGGAATAAAATGTGCAATCCAGTATCTGCAACGTTCCTCATCGTGTGTTTAAAGGCCCATATAATCGAGTCCAATACTAATTTAAATTGGTCAGGTGGTATGTTCAGTAAAGCTTGAAAACAATGACTATTGACAGCCTAAAAAAAAAATAAAATAAAAAATAAATATAACAACGATTTTCAAAGCTGGCAGTTGATGCTAGTAAATAAAATCAAATTTAAATTTGTAATTAATATATATCATTTTGTTGATATTTTCTAATCAAAATAAATTAACAATCTGCATTAACTAAATTCAATTAATTATTCTAAATTAACTCCCTATGATCATCAGCTGCCTCTTGATTCCTCAAAAACTAGGGGTAGGATGCGCAGACATTCACCAGGAACAAAATAGCTAAGTAGAAGATAATGACCAGAGTCAAAGAAGGAAGCTCCCTCACAAGCTCCACTCATACCTTTAAGTGAGAGACCATCACGGTCAAAATCCGTCCTTAAACTTGACAACACTCACAAGCCACTCAATATCGTATCTTGTCAATGTCAGGCTTAATCCCCTGGGTCAGGCCGACAACCATGTCTCCTCACAAAACCACGCTACTTACTCCTATTATGTACCAATCTTATTGCTTGTGCTAATTTGACATTCATTCCCTAACAGACACGATCCACTTTTTCTTTGGTTTCCCAGGCAATCAATTCTCAACACAATCACCACTATACATCTATCTACTTAACCAACCGACCATCATCCATCCTTTCCATATGACCAAACCATCTTAAGAAAGACACTCCCATTTATTCTCTCATTCACGCCTTACTTCACACCACAACTCTCTAATAAGGCAAATTCCTAATTTTATAAATTCTTCTCATACCCAAAATTATCCATCTGCAGAGACTGTACGTTATATCTATACATTTTATTCCACACCATAGTTTCGTACTATACATTACCCACCAGTAACAACATACCCTCATGCAGAATCATAGCGCACTCGAGACTTCGTCTCATTGCATTCAGCAAGGATTTAATTACACTAGCCAACTGCCAACTATTCCTAACTTTCCTACTACATCTGTATCATCCGTTCCATTTTTATCCAACATATATCCTAAATATTTAAGCTCCAAATTCTTGTTCCAGTTGCTTACCCTCCGACATGATTTCACACTGGGGACTCCTCACCCACTGGGCCACTGCCATCACCTTAATAATAAAGCATCAAATCCTTCCTATTACTTAGATTGGCTGATAACGGAGCAGCTCATTTAGTGGTAGTTTTTAATCTCCTCCAGATAGTTATTTAAATAACTTATACTTTTTTTTTTAAAGCTAAATATTTCTATATTTTCATCCCATAATTTCCTAGGACATTCTAAACTTCAATCCCTTTCGACATTCCTCATATTCGGTTTATCCTCAGGTAACGAACACCTTTCACCTTGCCTGTCTACAGTTCTTAAACCTTGCTTCCACTTGGCTCAGAAGGAAAAGAACATACCATTAAAAAGTAACAATGCTTTTAAATATTTTTACACCTACATAACTTTAAAATAGAAATGATTAAATTAGTAAATAATTATTACATCACATTAATTAAAGACTCGATTTTAATTCCCCCACAAGAATAAAGAAATTAAACACATTGCCATACTTTCCAAGAATTTATCAAAATTATTTCCTTCAAGTAAAACAAGTAATTTCTGAATCCTCCATCATGAAAACAAGCTTACCTGCAGTAATAAGAAAAAGTTTGTTCTGTGGTCAGGAAATTCTTCGAAATCTTTGTTTATCATATTAAGAGTACATTCAAACACTGCATCAAACATTTGAGGCACTTCTGGTGTGATATGAGTCTCCAATTTGTTGACAATCGTTGCCATTGTGGAAAGAACTTCAGGCTCTCTTGCAGATGGTACACCAGTTCTCTGCAATTATTAAATATAATAGAAAATTAAAGGTATGGAGGCTCAGATTATAATTATTATAAAGAAGTAAATTGAAGAATGTCTAACAAGAATTGCTTTTTCAAAAATATATCAATAAAATATGAAGAAATCTTTTCAACAATTGTAAGACACCTCGGCACTTTACCTGATAATCAAGGAGAACCGCTTCTAGGAGAGGAGGAATGAAGTTGTCTAAAATAAGAGTGTGATCTTCAGTTCTTGATATCCAACCACTTATTAATTTTAGGGTTTCTTTTTTAACTACTCTCATACTTTTTATCAGCGGCTGCTTTGTAACAACTTCACCATTTAATGTTATAGCTGCACTAATGTTTTCACTCATTACCTATATATATATATATATGAGAGAGGCTGTACGTACCACTACCCCGCTCAAGCGGGAAAAGAGTGTAAGTAAAATAATAATAATAATATATATATATATATATATATATATATATATATATATATATATATATATATATATTTATATAACTACTATATTTATATATATATATATATATATATATATATATATATATATATATATATATATATATATATATATTTTATATATAAAAAAAATATAAATATATATATATATATATATATATATATATATATTATATATATATATATATATATATATATATATATATATATATATATATATATATATATATATATATATATATATATATATATATATATATTTTATATTTAAAAAAATATATAAATATATATAAATATATATATATATATATATATATATATATATATATATATATATATATATATATATATATATATATATATATATATATATATATATATATATATATATATATATATGCTATCAAAAATTAACACGGTCTTTAAAATTATACATACTTTATAAACGTTCAGCATGTCCAGATATATCCTTCCAAGCTGTGATACAAATGGATATCCCAAAGCTTTACATGCCCGCACATTTGTTTTTAAAATATTTGCTAACTGTTTCACAACATCTGGATCCTTCAAAGTATCAACATTCTGTGAACACAATAATAAAAAAAAAACAATGTTATTAAATTTCATTTAAATTTAAAAATTAGTTATAGGATCAAACCTATAATATAGGGAAAAGTATCAATGAAGTTTTTAAATATTTTTCAAAACCTACAAGGGAATAGGTCAATAGGAAGCTATTCTGGAATGAAGTAAAAAAAGCTATTCTGGAAGGTAGTACAAAAGGTTAAGAAAGGGAATAAAGGGTAACTTCATGGAATGAATAAGGATGGTGCTTTCATGCCTGCTGAGAATGACGTGAGGAGTCTTAAGGGAAAACTTAGAAAATCTGCATAACATTGGCAGTGATGAGAAGGTGATAGTGAATGTGTGTAGGTTTGATGGTGTAAAAAAAAGTATTTTGGGGATGAGGTAATAGGGAGAGTGAGAAAGCTGAAGAATGGTAAATCAGCAGATATAGATGGAATTAGTGGTGAAATGATCAAGAATGGAAGCGAGATTGTGATCAACTTAATATGGAAGCTGTGTAGCAAAACTCTGTGTTGTGTGTAGTTCCGGATAAAAGGGGGGCAAGGGTGATAAGGGAAACTATAGAGTATTAGTTTATTGATTGTAGGGGAAGATGTATTTAGTTAAAAAAAGTACATCGAATGAATGAGGGATTGACTGTTTAAGAAAAACTTTATTTAGGATTTGTGGACTTGCAACAGGCTGAGAAGATTAATAGGGAAGCACTATGGTAAGTATCTATGATATATATGTTGGTGGTAGGATAATGAATGGAATTAAAAGTATGTATGTTGATAATGAAGTGTGTGTAAAAATAAATGGAATAGAGAATGAATGGTTTGATATTAATAGCAGAAAGGTAGGGATGTTTTATGCCCGACTATTTAATATATATATATATATATATATATATATATATATATATATATATATATATATATATATATATATATATATATATATATATATATATATATATATATATATATATATATATATATAAATATAAAAAGGGTGATGAAAGAATTTATGGTAGTAATGGCAGGAAGGCGTTATACTGATGGACAATGGAAGAAAGTAGAGGGTGCCTTGCTTATTGTATGCAGATGATTTGGTTTTCTGTGGTGAATTTGAATTAAGTTTGAAAAGATATGGAGAGTGGTTTTGCAGGGCTTGTAAAGGAGGGGCCCGAAAGTAAATGTTGATAAGAACAAGGTGATGGTGGTAGGGGTAAGGAAAGTCTGCAGTGCAAAATCATGTTGGATTGCAGATAACACTGGAACAAGTATCAGTTTAATTAAATCTTTGGTGAATGCAAAAAGGCCTAAGTCTTGCGTGCGCTAGGGTATTTTGTTACCAGTGTTAATATATAGTAGTGTGGAATAAGAGGTATAGATCTAAAGTACAGTCTGTTTAGATGGATAATCTTAGGGGCGTGTTAACTGTGAGAATTGATAAAATGAAGATGAACATATTAGGGAGTTTTGTGGTGTGAAGAAAGGAGTAAATGAGAAGAGTATATGCGTAGTAAAGTTTTTTAATCATTTGGAAATGATGGAAGGTCGATTGGTTAAGTGATTGTATAGTGGTGTGTTGGCTAGCAACTGGCTGGTAGACATAAGAAAAAGTGGATTGAATCAGTAAAAGTGTGTGAAGATAGGATTGCAAATTTAGCATAAGCTAGATGAATGGTGCATAATGGTAGTAAATGGCAAGGTTGTGGGCCTTTCCCCAAGGGTGTAGGTGAGCCCTGACGCTTTACGAGATAGAGTTGTTGTGAAACTCGAGGGTGGATTTTGACAGCGACAGACTCGCACTTAAGGGTATGATGCAAGGGTATTGAGGGCGGCTGACTTTCTTTTTGACTTGTCATGTTCTTCTACTTAACTATTGTTTCCGGTGCGTGATTGCAAATCTCACTCCCAGTCTGGGTATTCGTGAGAAGGGTGAAGATTTTCTAAATTCTATCATTTACAATCTAGATGCATGGTTCTATCCAAAATTAAATTCCAAGAGAACCTGCAATAGCACACACAATGATCACAATCCTAGTATTTAAAATTTGCTATGTAGCCTCTGAAGACCCGTGTAAAATGCCTTCTATTTTGGCTAAACAAACCCTTGGTCATTTATGAATTAGGTTAAGTTAGGTAATAAATGTTTTATATAACATCGTTTGTTTCAATTTTATTTCTATGTTTTGTCAAATGTCAAAGAGCCGAATACCAATAAGTATCATCAAACACACCACTTACCCACTACAATTCAATGAATTTCATTTTCACACTCAGAATTACTAATCAACAGCTCTAACCATTAGAGCTGTGAAGTTTATTCTCAAATTGCCAGAATTCGAACTCCATAACTACTTTCACATCTACTGCAAATTGAAAAACTTTCCAACCTTTTAAAAAGATCTATCTTTTTGACACGTCCTCCTCTAAGAGATTATGAATTTCAATAAACCTTTAAATACTCTTTTGCATCCATGCTGACTGAAATTTCACAAATCACTTTTTTTGTGCACTTTATGTACTTTTAGAATATACATTTCCAGCCTTAACGCAAGTCCATTTAGATTCTCTCATAAGTTTTCCTTCATTCAAAGAAAAAAAAGTTTCTGGCTTCTTAATGAATCAATAGATTTTTAAAAGTTTTAAATAAGAGTATATTTGATCCATTTCAATAATATTAATTATAATATATAAAAATAATCTTTTCTAGTGGTTATTGCATCAATGTAGTGTGCCAAGATGTACTGAATACAAAATGGAATGTCAAAAAATTGTTTTGGCCTGAGCTTCCTACTTCATCAGTTAATGCTAATAGCTAAAGATGGCTAGTGTCTTGACATTATGAATCTTTCAATTCAATATATATATATATATATATATATATATATATATATATATATATATATATATATATATATATATATATATATATATATATATATATATGCTATATATATATATATATATATATATATATATAATAAATATAATAACCTTTGAGAGGCCTGGTTGATTATATCATCCCAGCATACTTGATTGGGGAGAGTCATATTTTCAACCAAATGTTCAACTACTACGTGGTCTGACTGGGCACTAATCATATAATAACAGCTTCATAGAAAGTATGAACCTGAAAAAATAAAAAAAAATTAAATATATATATATATATATAAATATATATATATATATATATATATATATATATATATATATATATATATATATATATATATATATATATATATATATATATATTTTTTTTTTTTTTATATATTTTATTTGACCCATTTTATTCTATATAATGTAATAAGTGCATTAGTTTCGTGAGAAACATTTGAAAAGTTTACCTGCTGTGGCTGCAAGTCGCATATTATAGAATTAATGGAATTAAGAATTTCTTCAATAAACGGCATGGCTTCTCCGACCTGCAATTGCACAAACTGCTTTTTACATTTCTGTGCAATTTTAATAAAGGTATCACAAGCCATGTCTTGAACACCTTCATGAGTTTCTAAAAAGAAAGAAAAAAAAATGGCATGAACTAAATATTCTTTCTTGTTTTAAGTTATTATTATTAACCATCCAGTGTAAGAGAGCCATGGAGACAATTTTATGCCAGCTCCTTTATTACCAGTTTCACTTACAATTAAAATAGAAATTTTATGGTAAACGTATTTTGCTCCTAATTAGTCTCCATCTTAAAACTTTATTACTTTTATTTTAACATTCAATTACAAATAAAAATTATTAAAAAAAAATTTTTTCCACTAGCATAGTCTTAAAAAATGTGGCGTTCTGACTCCAAGGCATGTACTTAAAACACAATTTTTACTGTTTCCAGAATTTTAAAATTATAATACTTACCATGCATGAATTCAAACAATTTATTGATAACAGTTTTCAAAAATCTCCAATGTATCCTAAGGAACCGAGGATATTGACCAACAATATACATAATGTTCGAAGCAATTATTGCTTTATTGTCTTTCCCTCGTTTCTGCTCACATAATCCTAAAAGTTCTTTAATCATGATCACAAGGAATCTCTTTTCATCTTCTTCAGGCATTGCACCACTAATTGAACCAACAGCCCAGCACAATGTATTCAAATTTCGCCAAGACCATTCGGTTCCATTTACCTGTTTGAGAAAAAGAGAAGCTACTTACTTTCTATTTCAGTTTGACGCCTTAAGTAATTAGGATTACCAGCCATGACTTTCAAATATTTAACAAAAGTTCTTATAATAAATATTTAAGAGAAAAAACAATGTGCTGAATAAAAATATTGATAATGATTAATTTAATTAAAAAAATAAATAATATAAATAAAAATTCCATATAGTACAAACCTGATTTGCTAATTTCTCCGTCATTATTCTTTCAGTGTCTGCATAGTCCAAATGGGTGAGGTAAACAAGAGTTTCTTTCATATTTTTATACATGTTGATGGAGTCTGTATCTTTCATAAATTCTCGTACTACTTCTCCTTGCTCATTCTCAACTACTAAAACTTCCTCAGGTTTTGCCATACGACTTATCATTAGAGCTCTAACCTGTAAATTAAAAAAATAAATTAAATTATATAACCTGAAAAAAAAAATAAAAGACCAAAAGAAAAAAAAATTACAAAATCTACAAACCTTTGTTAGGATAGGTTGATACAAAAGACGCCTGGTATTTGGTTTAGGAAGATATACTGGTGGTGAACCAGTTGGAGGTATGAAAGGACTTTCTCTGTACAAATCAGAAGCTAAAACATTCCAGTATTCGAGACAAATTTTGAAAATTTCTGTATCCTCTACTTCCGATATAAGTATTAAATATTGTAGAGCCTGTTTTACAATTATATATATATATATATATATATATATATATATATATATATATATATATATACACACTATATATATATATATATATATATATATATATATATATATATATATATATATATATATATATATATATATATATATATATATATATATTCTACCTTTTTTCCCCAAGACTGGAGGTAAGATGCGTGCTATGCACAAGAAACAAAAAAGTAGTAGAAGAATATGACAAGTCTAAAAGAAAGCCCAGCCTTACCGCCTCCTTTATACCTATTAGTGAGAACTCGTAGCAGTCAGAAAATCCACCCAAGAGCTTCGCGGGACCGCGACAGACCCCTCACTATGGCATATCACCAGTATAGGGTTCATCTTTTGGCCCAGGTGGGCCACAACCATACCCTTACAAAACCCCGCCATTCACTCCTATTATGCACCTTTCTCCTAGCCTCTGCCTCTTTTCACATGAACAAACCATCTCAACGTACTTTCATTTATTCTCTCATTTGCCCCTTTCTTCACACCACACAACTCTCTAATACGTTCATTCCTCATTTAATCAATTCTTTAATTTCTTTTCAACTCTAACACGCCCCTAAGATTGCCCATCTGAACACATTGAACTTTAGATCTATACCTTTTATTCCAGACCATAGTCTCACTACTATACATTAACACAGGTAACAACATGCCCTGATGTAAGACACTAGCCACTTAAGTCTTAGTCCATTTACATCCACCAACGATTTAATTGCACCAGCCACTTTCCTACTACACACTGCATCATCCGATCCCTTTTCATCCAACATATATCCTAAATATTTAAGCACAGACACTTCTTCCAGCTGCTCACCATCTAACATAACTTCACACCTAGGACTGTCCTCACTCAACCATAACCTTACTCTTATTTACGTTTACTTTCAAACCCCTCCTTTTACACACGATGCCAAATCTCTCTACCAATCCTCTCAAACTCTCTTAAGATTCACCACACAAAACCAAATTATCAGCATTTAATAGGTAGGGCACCCCTCCACTCACCTCCATTCTCCATCATTCTAACACTATTTTCTGCCACCCCCATCTCTAATTCTTTCATAACCCCATCCATATACAAATTGAATAACCAAGGAGACATAATACATCATTGCCTCACTCCGCTATTAATATTAAACCAATCACCTTTGACACACACGCCTCACTATTGTCATACATACTTTTGATTCCATTCAGAAGCCTACCACCAACACCTGCCATAGAGCTTCCCTATTAATCCTATCATACGTCTGTTGCAAATCCATAAAACCTAAGTACAATTTCTTCTTCTCTCAACCATTTGTTTCAATTTATAGATTTGATCCACACATGCTCTATCACTTCTAAACGCACCTTGTTCTTCACCAATCAGTCCTTCAGTCACTTGACGAACTCTTTCAACAAAAATACCAGCAAATATCTTCCCTACAACACTCAACTAATTCAAACTATAATTCCTACAGTTACCCTTATCCCCCTTACCCTAATATAAGAGAACTATTGCTACTCTCCTCCAATCTCTCGGTACTATACCCTCCATAAACGATTTGTTACACATCTTTCAAATCCACTCAATCACCATCTAGCCTCCGTTCTTGATCATTTCACCAGTGACTTATTCTATACCTGCAGATTTACCATTCTTCAACTTTCTCACTCTACCCATTACCTCCTCCTTACCAATGACCTCATCCTCAAAAAAAACTATTCCTTCTTGTACCAACAAACCCAAACAAATTCACTATTACCTCTTCATTACTGCCAATGTTATGCAGATTTTAAAAGTGTTCCCTCCACACTCTCCTCACATCCATCCCCCAGTTATGAAAGCACCATCCCTATTCATTATTCTAAGCAGGTTCCCCTTATTCTCATTCTTAACAATTCGCGCTTACTTCCAAAAGAGCCTCCTATTCCCCTGTAAGTCACGATTCATCCTCCTTCCAAACTGTTCATTTACCTCCTTTTTCCTCCTACTTATGCATCTTTTAGTATTCCTTATACAATTCCAAACATCTTTCTTTTGAAACCTCATCACTGGCTTATAGTACATTTAACCACTTGCATCACCTCTTCATTCCGCCACTCACTGTTAACATTCTTACTTCCTACTTAAGTACATCCACGTACTTATTTTGCACTACTAACAACCGCTTCCTTCATTTGCTTCAAGATTTGTTCAGTTTCAATTTGTTCATATTCAACTGATATATTTCCAAGCGCTCTTAAATACATCCTTATTACCTTGTTCACTTAACTTCTCTCTTAATTCTACCAAATTCCTTCCTCTCCATCCAAGCCCCTACTAACTTAATTTTACATAAAGCAACAGAATGATCCGATAATCCCATTCCTAAACACCCCCTCACTGATTTAATAACATCCAACACATACTTCAACATCTCCTCCTTCACCAACACAAAATCAATCATACTTTTTACTTCAATACCATCTCTACCTACACCAACTCTAGTATATTTATGATTATATATATATATATATATATATATATATATATATATATATATATATATATATATATATATATATATATATATATATATATATATATATATATATATATATATATATATATATATATATATATATATATACCTTTAATAGTGCGTCATTCAGCAACTTCTTTTCAACCAATGTGCCTCTATCTTTAAGAAAAGTACATAAAAACAGGGCTAAATTCTGAATGAATTGTTGATCCGAGTCTGAACCATTAGAATATGCATCTTTGATATTTGTCTCCAAAGGAAGCATCTATAATATATATATATATATATATATATATATATATATAATCTTCTTATATATATATATATATATATATATATATATATATATATATATATATATATATATATATATATATATATATATATATATATATATATATATAATAAAAAAAATTTTTAGTAACAAATCAACCATTTCCAAATATAAGAACTCTTACCTCTTGCAATTGAGTTACTGTATTGGAGAACATCAAAATATAAGCTTCATCGTACTGACAACCACTGACACCTGCTATTTCAGTTAGGCACTTTAACGTGACATTTCGAAATAGTGGAAGGCCGAGAAACTATATGAAAAATAAAAAAAAAATGTAAGGTATTACAAAAAAATATTTACACAACCAGCATTCCACTAATTTAAGTTAATATTCACAAAAAAAATAGATCCAATAAACTTATTAAAATTCATACTTTATAAATTAGGGTGTTGATAAGCTTTGTCTCAAATATATAACCAAGCGGAATCCAATTAAGAAACCTCAAAAGTGTCTCCAAAGTAGCACTCACTAATGTTGGGTTTTGAGATTCTTCCTGTAAAAGAACATATTAAAAGACTGTCAAGAAGAGAAAAAATTTATCATATATATATATTCACCCACCTTCTCTCCCCAAGACTGGGAGTATGGTGCGATACATGCACTGGAAACAGAAAAGTAGTAGAAGAATATGACGCAAGTCGAAAAGAAAGCCCAGCCTTGCCACCCGCTTTATACCTTTTAGTGAGAACTCGTGTTAGAATGATGGAGAATGGAAGAGTGGAGGGTGCTCTACCTATTATATGTGGATGATTTGGTTTTGCATAGCGAATCTGAAGAGAGCTTGAGGATTGGTAGAGAAATTTGGCAGGGTGTGTAAAAAGGGGGGGGGTTGAAAGTAAAGGTAGATAAGAGTAAGGTTATGGTTGTGAGTGAAGACAGTCCTCGGTGTGAGGTTATGCTAGATGGTGAGCAGCTGGAATAGGTGGATATGTTGGATGAAAACTGACCGGATGATGCAGTGTGAAGTAGGAAAGTTGTGAATGGCAGGAAGATGGCTGGTGTAATTAAATCCTTGGTGGATGTAAAGCGACTAAGTCTTGTGTGCGCTAGGGAATTACATGAGGATATGTTGTTACCTTTGTTAATGTATAGTAGTGAGACTGTGGCCTGGAATAAGAGGTATAAATCTAAAGTACAATGTGTTCAGATGGACAGTCTTAGGGGCGTTTAGGTGTGAGAAGAATTGATAAAATGAGTAATAAACGTATTAGAGAGTTGTGCGGTGTGAAGAAACAGGTAAATGAGAAAATAAATGAAAGTACATTGAAATGGTTTGGTAATTTGGAATTTGGTTAAGCGGATGTATAGTGGTGAGTAAGCTGAGAATCGATTGGCTGGGAGACTGAAGAAAAAGTGGATTAAGTCAGTAAAGGAATACCTAGGAGAGAAATGTGCATAAAAGGAGTGAATGGTGGGGTTTTGTGAGAGGGTATAGTTGTGGCCCACTTGGGCAAAGGGATGAACACTACATTGACGAGATGCCATAGTGAGGGTCCATCGCGTTCCCGTGAAGCTCTATGGTGGATTTTCTGACTGCGGTGAGTTCACTAAAAAGTATAAAGGGGGCGGTTAAGACTGGGCTCTCTTTTTGACTCGCTTCATATTTTTCTACTACTTTTCTGTTTCAGGTGCATGTTGCCCACCTCACAACCAGTCTTGGGCAGAGAAGGTGCATGAGTGGTGATATATATATATATATATATATATATATATATATATATATATATATATATATATATATATATATATATATATATATATATATATATATATATATATATATATATATATATATATATAGATATTGGAAAAGATCAATAACTCATATTATTGTTTCTAATTTAAATTTCATTATTCAAATATTTACCTTAAAGAGAAAAATAAAATAAAACAAATCTACTTAATGAACTATATATTTATGATTAACTCTTCTGTAAGTTACAAACTAATAAAGAATTATACAACAAAAATAGGCACTCACCATAACATGCAAACAAAGTAGGAATACTTGTTGAAATTCAGAACACATTGTGTCTTTAAGATGTTTCGCTTTAGTTTGTGTCATATGTCCACTTGAAAAGTCAAATACTTCCTCCGACAAGAGTTTCAAAATCACCATGTTATTCTGGCACATAGATTCACTGGTTTTGCTTGCTCCAACTATATCAGGTATAAAAGATCTCCAATTTTTTGGCCATTCTCGTTTTAAAATCTATAATATATTATATATTATATTTTTTATATATATATATATATATATATATATATATATATATATATATATATATATATATATATATATATATATATATATATATATATATATATATATATATATATATATATATATTGGTGGTAGGATTATTAATACAATCAAAAATATGCATGTGTAAGAATAAATGGTTTAATATTAATAGTGGAGTGACAGGGGATGTGTTTTTCTCCATGGCTATTTTAATTTGTATATAAATGGGGCGATGAAAAAATTAAAGGCAGGGAAGAGGGGTTAGAGTGATGGAGAATGGAAGAGAGTGGAGGGTACCTTGCTTATTGAATGCAGATAATTTGATTTTGTGTGGTGAATCTGAAGCTTGAGAGGATTGGTAGAAAGGTTTGGCATAGTGTGCAAAAAGAGGGGTTTGAAAGGAAATGTTGATAATAGTAAGGTGATAGTGGTGGGTGAGGAGAGTCTGAAAAGGTAAATTATGTTGGATGGTAGGCAACTAGAACAAGAAATT
>JABUQX010140152.1:30000-45296 GCA_015478945.1 Trachelipus rathkii
CCAGCATAATTAAAGGTCTGCCAATGAAACTTCACCCCATTACGCTAAACTTGTTTGCAATGAAAGTGGAAAATGTTAAGTGGGAGGATAAAGCTATAAAGCCCTTGAAAAAAAAAATAATAATAATAATGCTGAAATTATAAACAATTAAAATATTCAAATTGGTGACAGTCTGAAGTGAATAAAGTTATTTCCAGTTAGAAAGTATTAAACAAGATTTACAAGCTAACCAGCATTTAGTCTACAAGTTGGTTAAAGGCCTACCAAATCCCACCCAAGTTGAGACAAGTTCCAAAGTCGAGTCAACTTATATGCTGACATACCCGGATACGCAGGATATGAAAGTGAGCAAGTCTAAGGTAGTTGGGAAAATGGATAAAGGGAGTGTTCCAGACTTTACCAGTGAGTGGAGTACATGCAAGGTTGGGAATGGTTAAACTATTTGGTCAGAGTTAGGTAGAGAAAAGATGTGTAAAAAAGGTGTGTTGCGTGTTATCTTCTCAATGGAAGAGGTATGCAACGAGTTCAGAAGAGGTGTCCAATGTAATAGTGATAGAATAAAGAGAAGACCACTAAAAGCACATGTAAAGTTTTAAAATGTATTGTACAAAATAATCCTTCAATCTCTGCACCTTAAAATTTGAGAACCCTTCCTTGGCCTTCCATTCAAATTTAAAGAAACAGGTACATTGCTGTTTGGTTCTTCAAAATATCTTTTGAGCCATCTTAGAACATTCAAATGATGATGCTCTATTTCTTTCCCAATCTCTCTTGCTTATTTAATCCAAGAATGACTGCAATTTCTTCCCTTTTATGTTTAAATAAACCAACTAACTGGGTGAATTTGCTGAAAAGATAAAATGAAACACGAAAATGGGATGAAATCCGATATTCAATAGAAGATGCTCTTCCCCTCACGACTACTTGGAAGATACTAAGTATTTGTTAATTACATAAATTACTCAAAACCCATTTTCAAAAATAGGAAACAAAGGAAATAAAAATTGATGTAAAATTCCAAGAAATTTAAATTCTCATCAAATATTCTAGGCGTTCCAATGATTTTTGTGGGTGCTATATACACAGTTGCTGCAAAAAAATCCTCAGATCTAACCCCCACCAAACACATTTATCATTAGAAAAACATAATAGAAACATCATACTATTATGTTTTCCTGCATAACACTAATCCTGATATTTAATCATCATCCCTTGGCTTTAATCACTATGTTGAGATGTTTAGGCATGCTCTGGGTGAGTGAGCTGAAGTATACTCCCACAACATGCCTGTCAATAACAGAAGTTTTATTTTGCCTATGAAGTGTTTGAGGTTGACTTTTGTTCAGCAAGCTTCATTTTCAATAGGGTTAGGCGAGTTAGAAGGCCAATCCAAAACTTTAATATTGTGATCAGCAAGGAACTTTTGTCACTTTCCTCATCTTATGGCAAGGTGCAATCATGTCAAAATATGGTCCATCCATGAGCCTCATAAATGTGAAGCATGTGATCATTGAGGACACAGATATAACAATCACTTTCATCATTTGGTTCTTAGGAAGGAAGTAGAGACCATCACAACCACCATTACCACTAAAACATCATAATGTATAGCTGGCCATTGAATGAGTCAAGGAAGATTTTTACTCTCCATCAGCTGGATTCGAACACTGGACTCCGCGTTGCTGAGTTATCAGTAACCGGTCGCTCTATCCACTAGGCCATCCACGTTCCCAAAAAAGAATGTTTCAAGTCTAGCTTTTAAAGCTTATAAGATCACTGAACAGGTAATGTTATATCTATGAAAAAACGGCAGTTTTACAAAAGAGGTTTAAAAAAGTATCTGAAGTGGAAACCAAAAAATGTGCAACATTTGAGGACACATTGGATATCCTTAAGAATAAAGAGGATATTCAATTTATATTATTGCAATGCAAGAAAGTATAACCAGGTTCCATGGCTGGCACTGTTCTAAAACATACTTCACATGAAGAGAATAAAAGGAAACGAATAGAACAGGAGGCGGAGAGACATAAGAGGATCTATGAAGAAATGGAATGAAACATCCCTGTACAACTATTACCAATATCAAGCAGAGATAGTGGAGATGAGAAATCAGAACCAGACAAGAGATTCATAGAGAAAGTGAACCAAGTACTTCAATGTCCATTAGAAGAATAGTACATTAGGACATTAGATTTTTTCAAACCCTGTCTATCTGAAGCATCAAACAGATGTAAAATTAGCAATCAGAAAGAGGTTCACTTGTTAATGGCCACAGCAGAAGCTTTCAAGTATGATACTACAAGCTTACACTGGGATAGCAAGCTGCTTCTGGCTTTATGTGGTGCAGAGAAAATTGATAAGACTACCAATAATAGCTACGTTTCAGGGCAAAGAACAATTACTAGGTTTATCTGAAATTCCTGCATCTACATATCAAGATATAGCCATTTTTTGAGAAGTGCAAAATTGAGGCATAGAAGATACAAGCATTGTGTTTCGATACAACCGCAACAACAACGAATAAATGGTGCCTGTACAAATATTGCAATGTTTGAATGTGATTTACACTATCTTCTGTGTAGACATCACATCTTCAAGATAGTCTAAAAAGTATTTTTGATATAGTAATGGGAGCAACATCTGTACCATATATAAATAAATTTAAAAGATTTAGACAGTACAAAATACTGTAATGGGGTAGACACTGTCAACATGGATATCCTTAGTAATATGAAGGAATTTCTTGGAAGATGTTATGCCTGAAACAGCACCTAGATGAATTGGGAATTATTAGAATTAGCCATGATCTTCCTTAAAGGCAGCCCTGATGTGGTCTCATCTCATATTCCAGAATCAAATCAACATTACCACACACAAGAAAGATCCAATTAGAAGAATATGTCTCTTTTCTTTTATCAGACTTTATTTACAATCTTGGTTTTTGGCACCATGACAAGCTCCATATCTCAATTTCAATTTTCTGCTGAACATAATCAAGTACAACAAATTTGATGCAGATATTAGTAATGCTGCCATGAAGAAATTCGCAAACCATTTATGGTACCTGGCACCAGAAACCAGCATTTATAGTTTTTGATGATGATCTACTAGACTAGACAAGGGGTCTCCAAACTACATCCCGCGGGCCAACATGGCCTACGAGCACCACCAATTCAGCCCGCAGTAGAATGCACAAATTTTATCTTTAAGACCCTTTTAATTACATTAAACATTGTAATTTCACTAAGAAACTATAGCCACAAAACACACGTCACACACACACACACACTATATTTCGTTTTTCAGATAGCACTTGTCACTGAATTCAAACTTTGATATGATGAGCTAGCTATGTTTTGGCCCTTGGAACTTAGTGGAATCAGTATGGCCCTTAGGCTAAAAAGTTTAGAGACCCCTGCACTAGACAAACAAAAAATGGCTACTAAAATGAAGACAATAAACAACAACGATTATGACAACTAAATTAAAAGATACATTGTCAAAAATGAAGACCTCCATGGCTTAAAGGCAAAAGATATTTCATACTTTATTTCAGCTGATTCCAAAGCAATGTTCTAAGGATTTAAAAATTATACAAATTTTCTAAACAACAGCCCATCTACTTGAAAAAAGGATGAAAACTTCCAATGTGGAATGGAACTTTTGAAATGCATTGCAGTGGTTAACAGTGAAGCTAATTCAAGAATATCAGAACATTTTAGACAAAGAGAAAACAGAGAAATGAAACATAGTTCAGATTGTTAGATAATACAGAAATCAGTATCCAAAATCTACTAAAACTACTACTCTACTGAAGAAGTGAAATCCAAATATCTTTGATAATCTACGTTTCAAATAAACAATTTATCATTTGAGCAATATTTGTAAGTAATAAATACATATTTTGATTTCTCAGCATAGCATCGGGTAGGGTGACCAGGTCCACAATTTTTTGTGCAGAGAATTGGTCCACTTTATTAAAAAGGAAAAAAAAATTTATTTTTTTTTGCTCATTCAATAGAAACGCAGTAGTACTACAAGTTTTATTTAGATTATCTTTAATTCTAGAGTTTTTATATTTTTAAAAATTATAATGTATTAGGGGAGGAAATTTCCTTAAATAGAATTTCACTTTTGAAAAATATGAGTTTTCTTAACTTTGTTATAAAATGAAAAGTTGTGGATGGATTTTAATTATTTTTTCAGTGTATACAGTTGGAGTGTGTTAGCTTTAAACTGGCAAAGTAAATTTTTTTTCAAATAGAACATAATGGTTATATCACTGGGCCTAACTTGGCCCAATTCACACACCCCCATAAAAATTGATGATGGGGTGAATTGGGTTACCATTGTTATTCTTATTTTATGTATTATTATTGACATTTTTATTACATATAGCTAATTTTAATATAATAAAGTTACTTATATTAAGTAAAAATTAAAAAATTAAATTTATATGAAAAATTATGAATTCCAAAAGGTGTCAAAATTCTTCACGAATGGGGTGAATTGGGCCACCACATTTTTATTCTTATTTTATGTATCATTATTGATATTTTAATTACTTATTACTAATTTTAATATAATAAACAATTACTATATTAAGTAAAAATTAAAATATAAAATTAAATTTATACATAAAAGAGGAATTCAAACAGATGGCCCAATTCACCCTTTCAAGGTAAGTCTAAATGAGCTTTATTTAAATGTTAATAAAACTATCATTAGAATTAAATTATTATTATTCATTTGTGTGCTTATGACCTACTGCAGGGCCTTTATTTTCAGAAGAAAAAAAAAAATTCCAAAAAGTATATGAGGGAAAAGTGGGGAGACAAAGTTATACCTAAAGTGGCCCACATCATCCAGCCTGATGCTAATAATTAGGATTTACTAATTTTATCAAAATAATTATAAAGGCAATTTGTGCCTAAAAAAATCACCAACCCTGATATTAATAGAGGAGTGAGGTAGGGATGTGTTATGTCTACTTGGTTATTCACTTTGTAAATGGATGGGGTTATGAAAGAATTAGAGGTGGGGGTGGCAGGGAATAGTGTTAGAATGAGGAGGGTGCCCTACCTATTATATGCGGAGAATGTTTTTGTGTTGAATCTGAAAAAGTTTGGGAGGATTGGTAGAGAGATTTGGCAGGGTGTGTAAAAGGAGGGGTTTGAAAGTATGCATAGATAAGAGTAAAGTTATGGTTGTGAGTGAGGACAGTCCTCTATGTGAAGTTATGTTAAATGGTGAGCAGCTTGAACAAGTGTATTAGTTTAAATATTTAGGATATACGTTGGGTGAAAAGGGAACAGATGATGCAGAGTGTAGGTGGAAAGTTGTGAATGGCAGGAAGGTGGCTGGTGCAATTAAATCGTTGGTGGATGTAGAGGGACCAAGTATTGAGTGCACTAGGGTCTTGCATGAGGGTATATTACTACCTGTGTTAAAGTATAGTAGTGAGACTATGGTCTGGAATAAGAGGTATAAATCTAAAGTACAATATGTTCAGATGGACAATCATAGGGGAGTGTTAGGCGTGAGAAGAATTTATAAAATGAGGAATAAATGTATTAGAGAGTTGTGTGGTGTGAAGGGGTAAATGAGAATAAAATAAAAGTACATTGAGATGGTTTGGTCATTTGGAAAGGATGGGTGATTGTCCGTTGGTTAAGTGGATGTATAGTGGTGAGTGTGCTGGGGATCGACCTGCTGGGAGACTGAAGAAAAAGTGGATTGAGTCAGTAAAGGAATACCTGGCGGAGAGTGATGTGAGCTTGGCAGAGACAAGAAGAAAGGTGCATAATAGGATTGAATGGCAGGGTTTTGTGAGAGGATATATTTGCAAGGGATGATCCCCACATTGATGAGATGCCATAGTGAGGGTCCATCACTAGGGTGGATCTGACTGTGATGAGTTCACTAAAAGATATAAAGGGGGTAGCAAGGCTGGACTTTTTCGACTTGCATCATATTCTTCTACTACTTTTGTTTCTGGTGCATGTTACCTACCTTACCCCCAGTCTTGGGGAGAGAAGGTGGGTATGGTGGTGGTGGTGGTGATGATAATAATAATGATGATGATAAGGTAATAAAAGCGCAGAGGGGCTTCACCCCCGATTTTTATAAAAATCACAGGATATACTCGGGAAAAAAAAATAAGAAAAAAACATTGCAGTCTCTTCAGAAAAAAAAGTTACAGACTCAAAGTTGTTAAAAAAATAAAAAAAAATAAAAAAAATAAAATAAGAGGATATATATACTCTAAAAAATTAATAATGAAGCATAAAAAACTTAAATGATATGTCTTCATGAAAAAAGTTACAGCCTCTAAAAGTTTAAAATTTTCCCATACTCTTATAAAAAAAAATTGGTGGGTCTCGTGCTTATTTTAGGGCCATAATAGTTCAGGTTATGATAAGATTTGTTAAGTATACATTGATTATCTCTGTGTATACCTAACAAAACATATCAACCTGAACTAGAGGGCCTGAAATGAGACCTAACCTGAATAGATCAAAAATGAAAAGTCTATGGGAGTTTTAATAACTTTGAGAGGATGTAACTTTTTTTCCTAAAGAGACAGCCATGTTTGGTTTTCTTTATTCTTCATTATTATTCTTTTATAGAGTATATCCTGTAAGTTTTATAAAAATCGGGGGTGAAGCCCCTCTGCGCTATATCAATAATAATTTCTCTTGATTAATGATATTTTTAATATTAAAATCATTCATGCTCCTTATATTTCAGCTTAATATTTTATGTACTTTTAATATATAGTAAGTATCTTCAAAATATTGATTTTAAAAAATTTTAATATGCCAGAACATGACAGCCATACAAAATTCTAGTGCTTAAAATTTAGAGCTCTTATATTATGATGCAGAAACAATCTTCTCCAGTTTTTGGATTTCCTTACTTAATCAGCAGAAATTGACGATGACAATTGAGAAAAAATATGCAGATTTTATTGATGATGATTAATCATCCCATCATATATATATATATATATATATATATATATATATATATATATATATATATATATATATATATATATATATATATATATATTTTGATTTCACTTCTATGATAAGTAAACGATTTTTTTATTATTTCAGCATTAACTTTTAGACTGTCTCCAGTTTTCTTCAACGTCTTTTGTGATTGAATCAGTAATTTATCAACTCTTCAACTCTTACATGTTTATAGAATTCCTATAAAGGTCTGTAAAAGGAATTTTTGAAATGATATTTTTTTTTTCAAGTTACTTATTTAATGGATACGATTTACGTGAGTATTATTTTTTTTATAGGATAGACGTCTTACACTCTAAAATCTTATCCTCAAGATAGTCAGCCTGTCAGATTTTTTGTCGTCATGAGATACGACCATCTTTATTCCCAATTTGAATTGTCTTGAGGTATTTAAACCACCGTTAACCCTTTTCCTATCTTCTTTTTCAACACATATGTAATAAATACAGTTTTTTTGTAAAGTAACTAATGTTAGGTTATGTGTTTTTGTTTTTAGGATTAGGATGTGGGACCAATGATTTTTTTTGCATTGAAGTACAACGATAATGTTTTTACTGAACTTTCTCTTCTTTTTGCAACACCTCACAATATTCAATGTACCTGAAATAAGTGCATAAATCATTACTGTAATAAATTACTTTGTATTGTAAATTGACAGTGGGAAAGCTAAAAAGAAATATTGACATACAAATGGATTATGGATACAAACCGTTTTTTTTGTGAAGACCTTTAATTCGGTGAACGGAAATTTATCTTTCTGAATTGAATAATTAAATAAATAAAAACAATAGTGAGTGATCCCGTTAAAACATTAAGATAATAAAAGTGTATGGGAATGATTATTAATATACTCTATGAACTTAAATTATACCTACATTTTAATCTTATCTAAGTATCGGCAGTGATCACTACTTAATTTATTTGATTTAAAAATAATTATGACATTGTTTGTTTGTAATATTTAATTAGGTTTAAGGATTTATTTCTTGTGTATTTTTTTTGTTTAAATAATAACTGTATCAATATTCGATTACAGTATTGGTATTGGTATCGGCTATAAAAAATCCACCCAAAAGCATATTTTGCTTAGCTTCATTAAAAATCCACCCAACAGCATATTTTGCTTAGTTTCATTAAAAATCCACCCAACAGCATATTTTGCTGAGCTTCATAAAAAATCCACTCAACAGCATATTTTGCTTGGCTTCATTAACAATCCACCCTAAAAGCATACCTTGCTTTACTAGTAAAGTTGTATGTAGTAAAGGATTGTCTGTGTCCTTGCAGCCTGATATATATATATATATATATATATATATATATATATATATATATATATATATATATATATATATATATATATATATATATATATATATATAAACTTAGTTTTAAGGTCTTACCCATCCTTATGTACTATAAGGATGGCTAATAAACTCTAATTGTATAATTATCTAAAATTATATAAACTATTATGTGTAGATATATTAATAATTAAAAACGAAAAAGCACACTCTCTTACCTATATTCCCTGTCTATGTTTTTTTTGTTTTTTTTGCTTATTTGCAAGGCTAAATAAAAAGTTAAAAGGTCTTATAAAATTAAAGGTAAATATCAAATACTTCCCTCTGATATTTTATGCTACTGGCACATTTTTATTCTTGTTATTAATTCTGCTTTGTTTTTTTCATGTTTGCTTGTCTCAATGTTGGAGTTGGAACCTTCGCTTCTGTTAAAGAAATTCTTACCTGCCTTTTAATCATTCTTTGCCTGACGTTTGTTTTTGCATGATACTCGCGGAGAGATTAACTTTAAGAATAGAGGAAGATTGTTTGGAAAAGGGACGGTAGGTCGTCATTGCAACTTTATTTAATGTTTGTGTGGCATTCTATTAATTTAATACTTTATCTTCCATTGCATTTGCTTGAACCTAGCCCTAAACATATATACACAATAAATTTTTTTCCCTTGGAAGCTGCATCCTTATTTACATACCCAACAAACACCCACACTAAATTGGTAGCAGAGCGTAGTTGCTTTGACTACCTTGCTACCTTTTCCTTACTTTTTCTTTGACTTTCTCGGTTTTCTATCTTTTTTCAAAATTTTATCAGGTTCTAACTCCAGGTGCTATTACGTTGAGAATCCAGTTCCTTTATCATCGGTTCGTCCTTTTATTGTCATCGGTCTCCTTTACTATCTAGTATACAGTACAGTTCTCTTACATTCTTACACATATACCACTTAAATAATACAATATGGCAGAAAACGTGGGTATTAATGAGAATGGAGAAGTAGATGAATTGGGAGATATTGATGTGGAAGGATTGAATTTGGGAGATGTGGAAATTTCGGATGGAATAAGGCAAATAATAGCAAGCGAAGTGGAACAAAATAGATTACAACCGAGGTCGGTAAGACTGAAACCTACCACACTATCAACAACTATTCCTACGGTTACACCGTCTACACAAAACAACCCTTTAGAACAAATTTCTACAAGAAACAACCCTTTAGGTGGTGAAATCACCAAACAACAACTAACTCAACAAATGGCTGAAGGACAAAGGTTGATGGAAAGAATGGCGGGATTGCCACCTCCACAATGGAATTTTCCACCTATGTCAACACTTCAACAGGGATCACAAGACAGTCAATCTGTCCCCTTTTACATCAAATGAGAATGTGGCATCGTCATTGACAAATCAAACACAATCACAATCTGATGTAACAGATGGAGATTGGTTAAAGGCAATTTATCTACAAAACCAACAAATGATAATGGCTCTTTCTAAAGTAGTCTTGCTATTAGAGGGATTTATACCCCATCAATCAACTAAAATGATTCCTATAGGGAAATATTCATTAGAAAATGGGGAGCCTTTTCCCCAGTTCTTACAACGTTTTGAAGAATATGCGAGAATAACATATCCACGATCAACATCGGAAGGTTGGAGAACACATCTGGGTTCATACTTGGAAGGGGATATGAAAGACGTATACGAGTTACTAATGAAGAACAATGCAGGGTATACTGTTATAAGAACACAACTTATTGAATGGTTTTCTGACTATTTACGGAAGAAGGTTAAAACCCATCTTAATAACTTTAATGAAGCGAAAATTCTTTCCCATGAAACGATACCCTTGTATGCTCTTAGGTTACAGGGTTTAGCCGAGATGGGATTCCCGGGTTCAGATGTGAAAAATATGAAAATGGTGCGTGAAAAACTAATAAATAGTACGCCATTGCAAGTACAACAACTAATACAAGCATCCATTACTGTATGTGAAATTGCTTTGGCGGGAGTTTCAATGAGTTGGGAAGCATTAGTCAAAATAATCTCGCAACACTATAATAGTTACAAAAATAACGGACAAATGTCAGCATCTGCAACTCCACAAATACCATCCCAAGAGATTATTCCAGAACCATATTCACCTGAGGTGATTGATATTTCTAATGTGCAAACACAATCAAATTCACTACCACCCTTACCTATACAAACACAAGAATATTACAATCAACAACAAAATATCGTACCCCAGGGATATCTAACCTATCCGGGCTATGAACCGCCTATGCAACAAGATCAACAAAATTGTCAACAAGTATCTCAACAACAATATGTTGTACCAACATTCGCACAAGTGGTCGCCAAACCACCAATGCCTCCACCGACTATGAATAATAACCCAAGAGGTAGTGTCCTTCCAAACTCACCTCGCCAAAATAGGACTTTTTATCCATCTAAGAAAGGTCAAAATTCCCCAAGGAAAGGGCGTCAGCAACAATCACAAAATAACCGCCAACAACAACAACAAAATCAACCCTCTCAACAAACAACAGCACAACAACCTCAACAATCTACTTCATATTCATCAACACAACAACCATGGTGGGCCGGAAATAACATTTCTTGTAAGTATTGTAAAACACCAGGACACCATGTTAAAGATTGTCCATCGAGGCCTTATTGCCAATTTTGCGGTAAGAGGGGGCACGTCTATGAAGAGTGTTATGCCGAAAAGAATCAATGTATATGGTGTAAAGAACATGGACATATAGTGCAAAATTGTCCACAAATGACCGAAAAACAAGTTAGATGTGACTCTACTTTACGATGTCCTTATTGTCAAGGAAGTCACTTGGGCATGAATTGTCCACAGAGAACCCCTAAACGTTCAAAAAAACTAACTCGCTCTGTGGGAAATGACCCACCCACAGAGCCAGAAGAACAACCTAAACAACAGCGTCAGAAGAAAAAGCGTCGAACGTCAATTAAAGGGTCACAGTTGCCACTACCTCAACCATCTATGTTTGACGAAATTGAAAATTCAACAGTAGAACCTATAGAGGAATTATTACAGGTTGAGGTTTCTAAATGCTCAACAGATATATTTGATCCTTTTAAACCTTCAGTTGAAATTGAGGAGATCGATTCTCAAATAATAGAAAACTCATTAATCAAGCATGATTCTACTGTCCTTAAGGGATCAGTTAATCCTGATAATCTTACACTTACTTCACTTACTAATTTACTCCAGCCGGAGTCTACATTAACTATGCCTATGAAAGGCCCTTGCATTAATCTTAAAAACTTATCCACATCATCACCAGCTACTCTAGTTATAGGGGTCATAATAGATGACTCCCAACAAACACAGTTAATAGACGCTCTTGTAGATACAGGGGCCTCAGTTAGTATTATAACACAAAGAACTTATAACCTTTTAGATCCTAATAAATATCCTATACAGCCTACTGAATATGTTAGTATTCGTGGCATCGGTGATGTCATTTTGGAGTTTTGGGGGCTGTCACACTATCATTGCATCTTTCTAATGATTATAGAACACAGTCTAGGGACTTTGTGATAGTTCCGGATGAGGTAGTATGTTACGGAGTAGTCATTGGGTATGATCTCTTACAATCGGAAAATATTTTGCCTGACTTGGCCAATAAAGAACTAATCACTAGACATGACAATGTCCTGACAATAATTGCAAAAGATATAAGAACTGCAGAGGGACAAGAACATGCTGCTAAATTAGATCAAGATGTATCAATTCCACCCAATAAAGGGGTTAACGTGGCTATAAAGCCGGAAGAAATATTAAGAAATAAAGACTTAACTGGTGAAACACTACTATTATTTACTCCAAATGATAAAAATCACTTTGTGATGGACCATGCGGTCATATCTTATAAATTTAACACTCCAATAGTGCTGCCTTGTTATAATAATTCAAGTAATATAATTAAACTTAAACTAGGTTACCCACTTGGGTCCTTTTCCGTACTTACTATTAGTCCTATTAAATCAGTTCCTATAAACATGGTCGAAATCACCCAAAAACCTCAAGATACATACCAGGAATGGACATCTGAGAATCTCGAAAAAGCTTTTCAGCTTGATTCAACAGACTTAACTCGGGAACAAAAAGATCAATTAATACAACTCTTACTTCAATATCCAACTGCTTTAAGCCTAGCAGATACAGATGTAGGGTGCACCTCTGTTCTGAAACATTCAATCGAAACTTATATAGATACTCCTATATGCGAACCTGTTCGAAGATTGCAAGGTCCTATTTTATATGAAGTGGAGGAAGTGTGCAGAAAACTCGAAGCTGAAGGCATCATCAGGCAATCTTTCTCTCCTTACTCAGCACCGGTAGTACCCATCAGAAAACCCGATGGGGCTATGCGGTTATGCATAGATTACCGAAAACTAAATTCTGTCACAAAGGGAGATTCCTTTCCCATTCCTAATCTGACAGATACCCTTTTTAGCCTTCAAGGCAAGGAATATTTTTCGACTATCGACCTTATAAAGGGGTACTATCAGGTTGAAATGGCGGGGGATAGCAAGAAGACTGCTTTCTCAACCCCATTATCCCATTGGGAATTTCTCAGAATGCCCTTTGGCGTGAAAAACGGACCAGCCACGTTCCAGAGAGCCATGCACTTGATATTAAGTCATCTTTCACCGGAAGAAGTCAGGGTTTATCTGGACGATATGCTTATCATCACAAAAACCTTTGCCGAACATTTGGCAGTATTGGAAGAGGTGCTTACAGCATTCATGGTTAACGGATTCAAACTGAAACCTTCAAAAACGTATTTACTAAGACGAGAGGTTTCCTGGGACACGTAATTTCAAGTAAGGGTATGATTCCCTTGGAGAAGAATCTTAAAGGAATACAAGACTTCAAAGCACCAACTACAGTTAGAAAAGTTCGACAGTTTATGGGACTAGTTAATTTTTATCGCCGGCATATACCGAACTGTTCAGTGATTGCAAAACCCCTGTTTGACCTACTAAAATGTAAATCAACAATCCTTTGGACGGACGAATGTCAACAAGCTTTTGACAAAATAAAACAACTCTTAACTAAACCACCCTTATTGACTTATCCGGATCGTACAGAAAAAGCACAACCCTTATTACTGTATACAGATGCATCAGGAATCGGTGCAGGAGCCTGTCTCAGTCAGGTTCAGGACAACGTAGAAAAACCTATAGCATACATCTCAACAGTATTTTCAAAAGCTCAAAAGGGGTATAGCACTACTGAAAGGGAGGTTGCCGCTATTCGTTGGGCCGTCAGGTCATTAAAACCGTTCTTATACAAGATTAAAGTCATAATATACACTGATCATAAACCTATCCTTTTTCTCCAAAGTATGCCACTTATAAACCACAGAGTCGCCCGAACTCTGGAGGAATTAAACGATCTTGATTACGAGCTTCATTATTTACCGGGCAAGCAAAATATTGTAGCTGACTTTTTGTCTCGTAATGTTTATGAAATAAAGTCCGAACCGATTAATAAAAGTTATATCCCAGAAATCCCAGATGGATTTATAGAACATTATATACCTGGAGGAGGGGGATTCCCTTTTTCAATGTTTTTCACACTATCTATATAATAACATTAATCAACATATAACGTTACGAGAAAAAATAGTACAAGAATTAATAGATCATCGAAAAGACTATCATTGCCAACTGGCAGGGGTGAAAAACAAACCCTTCAACAATTAAAATTGTCAAAATATCCAGGCCAATTGCCATTTACACATAGCATTCAAGCTTTTGCAACGAAGTACAAAGTAAAAGTGTTGGTGTATAGTTCTAAAGAACACCCTCTTCAATTCGGGATATCTACATCTGATACAGATGAGAAAACCTGTTACTTGTTTTGCAGAGGAGGAATACACTTTAATCTTTTAATACCCGAGAACTCAGATGAGTTACCAACATCAATTACTACAGCAATAATAGCATATCCACAATTACAACCTGATACTAAACCTCTCCCAGTAACTATTCATATTTTAGAACCAGACATTCTGATGGAGGAGGATTTATCAGAATTAAATCTTCATCTTCTTTACGAATTAACGAACTCTGGTGGGGAGGAGATGACTTTAGACAAATCGCCTAACGCTATTATATCTTTACATAATTTTTCATTGGTATTGAATTCACAAGATTCAGTGGAAGTTATTATGTCTCACATAACTGAATGTCAGCAAGTTGATCCTTTATTGAGAAGGTTGATGAGAGCTTTGCAGTACAATCAACCCTTCAGGGGACCCTTAAAATTATTCAGTCGGTCACGAAACTTCCTATTTGTTCAAGATGACCATATAATCCACTGCAATTGCAATAATCATTATCACTACGTGGTATCATTCAGTTTTGCCGTACAGGTGGCTGTAATAAATCATTTTGAATTTGTTCATATAGGGCAGAACAAATTATATGCTCTCATAGAAAATATAATATGGCATCCCAAGTTGCGAATGATCTGCCAGGATGTTACTAAATCTTGTCACACTTGTCAACTCGCAAAAATTTCTAATGTCTTTTGGGCCCCACCTAAGATTAAGATCAATACTTATCACCCATTTGAACTCACAGCAGTTGATCTTTTACAATTGCCTAAATCCAGCAAAGGAAATAACTATGCATTGGTTTTTATAGACCACTATAGTAAATGGGTGGCTGCAGTGCCCATTAAAACTAAGCACACAGCAATTGTAACAGCAGCCTTAGAAAATATCATACCTTACTTACCGGTAATTCCATCAAGACTTATGTCTGATAATGCTAGGGAATTTAGGGGACCTCTTTTTGAAAATTTGCTCCTTTCCTTAGGCATTTATCATGTTTACACAACTCCTTACAACCCTTCATCTAACGGTATAGTGGAAAGAATGAATAGAACTTTAATACAGTATTT
>JABUQX010140153.1:5000-14385 GCA_015478945.1 Trachelipus rathkii
CAGTCCGTTCTTTATTAAGTCGTCCGTCAAAAAATAAATAAATATAATAAGAAAAAATATAATAAGCAAAGCAATATTAATTAACTTACAGTTTACACAAACTTAAACTAAACAAACAGCGATGTACAATATCAAAAAAAAGAGCAATGATAATAAAAAAAACAGTATACAATACACCTTAATAAACAATAGCAACCTTATATAGGAAGCAAGCAAGAAAAAAAACAATATACAATAAACCTTAAATATTTAACATACAAATATTTATTTATTTTGTTTACCATACAATAGGAAACATAAATTAACCAGCAATTTTAAATGCATAAACAAAATTATAATATAAATACCAAAATATAAATAATATAGCTTACCTCTAGTAAAATAAATTTTATAATATAAACTCTAAGATAGAAAACAAAACCAACACAACAAAACTCTACAGGGTGATCAGCCCACAAATATCTACTATATTAATGTACAAATATTTTAACAATCCCTGAATACAATTCAAAGGGTTTATTATTTTTCAGGGGTATAGGTTTGGGGATAATTTCTTCTTCAGGGGTATTGGTTCAGGGGTAGTGGTTTAGGGGTATACTTCTTCAGGGGTAGGGGTTTAGGGGTATTCTTCTTCAAGGGTAGGGGTTTAGGTGTATTCTTCTTCAAGGGTAGGGGTTTAGGGGTATTTTCTCTTAAGAGAAACCTCAGTGAAACAACCGGTGATATCCGGTTCGATTAGATTCGTCTCTAGGAAACAAGGAGTCAGAAGTAATCCCTCTCTTGAGACTCACGGAGGATCGAAAACGTATGTCTCTTATTAAAGAATCAGTCACCAAAAAAAACTGGACAGTATATTGTCCAGTTTTTTTCTCTTCTCCCAGCAGTACAAACTGGAAAGAGAAGAAAAAAACCACCGCCATAAGCATTCATAAACAAAATAATAATAATAATAATAATAATAATAATAATAATAATAATAATAATAATAATAATAATAATAATAATAATAATAATAATAATAAAGTTAATACTAAAAAGTAAAAATAATAATAATAATAATAATAATAATAATAATCTCAATGTGTAATAATAATAATGTGTGTAATATGTAAACAAAGAATAATAATCTGTTGTGATAGGATTTATGAGTAATATTTTAATAACAATACTAAAATAATTAGTTATAGAATTATGAGTAATAATAAATTAAGGTTACCATGTAATAATAATGTGTAATAATAATAATTTGTAATAATATTAATAGTAATAATCACTTTTCAAAGTCTCCTCATTCTTAGTAAAAATAAATTAAGTCATGTGTCTCAAAAATAATGATGTGGGAATAAAAATAAATACCTTAATTCAAAAAATTAAGCAATCTTTGTCTTTAGTCAAATATCCGTTGTCAAATCGGAAATCATCAAGAAAACAAAAGTATCACAAAAAAATTCTTTGTGATTGAAAGCTAAAGTATAAAGTTAACTTTCTTGAAAAATTACTTTGTATTAACAAATTTAAACCAATAAAAGGCTTACTCTGTAGGAAGAAAAGAGAAATAAATGTAATACATCATAAAAAAAAAAAACAACAATCATTCACTTTCAAACAAGAAAAATGCCAGACGAGCGTGTGGACAGAAAAGTTGGAATCATAGGTAAGGAAAACCGAAGGAAAGGAGGTGAGGATAGGATGTTTATGCCTGATGCTGTCTGGCCACCCACCCTCACTTTCACTCACATTTTATTCCAAAATCTATCAACCTACATTCTTTCGTTCTCTCTCTCTCTTCCTCCCGCTCTCTTTCTCTCTCTCTGCAAACAATAATAATAATAAACACTATATAATATGATACAAACATAAACTCTCTTTACAGTCAGCTCACCACATCCCTCCCACCTAAGTTTGTATCATATTTATCCCCAACACATTCTTCATTTACAAAACAGTTTTCATTACCCAATCATACTCTTTCACTGTACCTCTACTCCTAGTACAGGGTCTCTCATACTCTACCACCTTTTCATTTTCTTCCCTCTCAATATTTTCTTCTCTCACGTCTCTTACATCCATTACTTCATTCCTACTTTCTTTCCTAGTTAACCTTTCAGACATCTCAGCAATCTCCTTATCAATCTCTCTTACCCTTGCATTTGCTCTTATTTCATTCACTACTTCATCCAGTTCCACACAGAATTTACTCAAATCAGCTGCTTCCATATGCTCACTATTTTCCTTAAATTCTCTCAATCCTACTAATATACTTTCTCTCTCATTCAACGGAAATTTACACATTGTATACGTCTGATTCATCGTGCGCACATCATCATTCTCGTTATCCCACCAAAATCCATCTTTTCCATCATTCTCATCATTCACTAGAAAACCATACACTGGGTGAGCCTTCACATACTCAGGCGGTTCCCTCCACGGTCGTAACTGTGTCTGATGCGCTCTAATTTCATTCATTCTACCATTCTTATCACCTTCTATCACATAACTCACTCCATTCGACATCACTTTCTTCACAACATACGGCCCTTCAAACTTTTCTCTCATCTTACTAACATTCAACCGCCCTTTCTCAATTACTTCCTTCAAAACTTTGTCCCCTACCTCAAAACTTGCAAACTTCAAACTCCCTTTCCTCCATACATCCTTATCACTTTCAGGCAATCCTAACCTAGGTCTCACAAACTTCTCAAAATTCATTACATACATACACGGAGACATACCAGTAGCCCTATGTACAGTCATATTATATGCCCATAATACTTTTCCTAACCAATAATCCCAATCATTCTCTTGTTCACTCATCATTCTTAACATCTCACTCAACGTCCGTACCGTTCTTTCAGCCAATCCATTCGAACTAGGCATATATGGCGTCGTTTTCACATGTTCAATCCCCCAATCACTCAACATTTGCTCAAACGCCTGTCCTACAAACTCAGGCCCATTGTCACTCAACATTCGCTTCGGTTTACAAATACACATTGGCAACAAAACCTCTCTCACTACTTTAGCCACATTCACACTAGTTTTATTCTTTACAGGCACAGCATATGCAAACTTACTCTTATGGTCCACCATCACTACCATTCCTACATACCCACATGCAGTCACCGGTAACGAAACACAATCAATCACTACTAACTCAAAGGGTTCATTCACATCCATTCGTAACACAGGGGGTTTCACATACATTCTCTGATACTTTCCTTTCTGACATTCTTCACAAGTAGTTGCTACACATCATTCACTATCTTTCGCAACCAAGGATTAAACACTCTCTCTTTCATACATTCCCACAATTTAAACCTACCCATGTGTCCAAATCTACGATGAATTACTAATGCCATCCCTACTGCCCCAACCACAGAAAATACTGGTACATACAGATCATCCTCTCGCACTTTCCTAATATAATAAACCACATTCGCACACACAACAAACTTTTTCGCAAATACCCTAAAATCTTCTATCAACTGGTCCCATCTACACACTTCCTTACCCGACAAAATACATTTTCTCAGCTCACATACCATTGGACATTCCTCTTGCATTACTTCAATATCTTTCATACTTAACAATTCTTCATCCCCCACACCAACTCTCACCATTCCAACATCCTTCCTTCTCTTTCCTGTCTTCATTCCCATCCTGTTTCCATTCATTCCATTCCATTCCATTTCCTTTCATACATTCTTTCTTCATCCTTCCTGTTCAACTTCCCCCCCTACACGTTCCTATTTCTACTTTTAACAAAACCTCCTCCCAAGCTACTATCTCCCCTGATCCAATCCCCTTTATCTTTACACTTGTATTCCTTCTTGGTATCTGCCACATTCACCCGCTCAATTTCTCGTACTACAGATGCATTCGCTAAAGAAATATGAGCCACAGTATCAATCAGTCCACAATATACTTTTCCTCTCACCTGCACTTTCACTTCCATTCTTCCACTCATCCCATGCTCACAATACACTACTTCTTCAATCTCACCAGGACAAATCATTTTCACACCCTCATCATCCTCCATGATACAATCTACTACTTCTTTTTCCAAAACATACTTCCTATCATAACTCTTTTTCTCTATCACCCAATTATAATGCACCCCACTCAAACACTGCAAATGAAGCTCACTTATACTATTTTTATCAACACTCTCATTCCTATAAATTACAGGTTTCTCCCCACCATAATGCACGCACACGACTACCTTAAACAACTTACTCACAACAATCAATACTTCTTGTAACGGAATCACACCTACATTACACATAGCCTTTAACTCTTTCATAAACTGTCTCACCTTCCTAATCCCTATCTGCTCAGGTTTCTTACATACCTCAGTCATAACTTCCTTTCTCAACTCCTCTATACTCTCAGGCACTCTCAAAATCAACTTATCCTTAACTAAATCTTGTAAACCATACAACACACTTTCGAACATAGAATCACCCCCACCTTGACTTTCTTTCCCCTTCATTAATCCCTTAGGCAAATATTCAGGGTCTATTATTACCTTTTCATTCATACTTTCACTCCCAGGCATTCTCGACATCAAATCAGCAATCTCATTCCTTTCACCCGGAACATACTCAACCACATAATCAAAATCACTCAAATCTTCCAAAGTTCTCGCAAGCCTACTATCAACTGTCCTCATTCTCTGCAAATACACTAAGGGTTGGTGGTCCGCACTACAAACTTGATACCATACAAAAATGGACGCAACGATTTCAAACAGAACCTCAAAGCAGCCAACTCTCTTTCAATCGTGGAATACTTTCGCTCCGTCATACTAAACGCTTTTGAAACATACACAATCACTCGTTTTCTTTCAATCCCATCAATCACCTGTTCTTGCATCAAACAACCACCCATACAATACCCACTTGCATCTGTATACACTTCCAAAGGTTTAGCATACTCACTATAATCCGGATAAGACAGCTCTACATCTTTTGCAACTTCAGATTTCAACTTTTCAAACGCTTCATTCATTCTATCATTCCACTTTACAATCGTGCTTTTCTTTTTACCAGTCCATTCAGTCAAAGGTTTCATCACTCCCGAACAATCTTTCATAAACTTCCTTCCAAACTCTACCAAACCTAAAAATCCTCTCAACTCTCTAACATTCCTCGGCTTCGGAAACTGCCGAACTTTCTCAATAAACTTTTCCGAAACCAGTCGCACACACCTTGTGTCCCAAGAATTCAACCTCATCCGCAAACCACTCACACTTCTCAACTTTCACTTTTATACCTATCTCCTCTAATTTACTAACTTTAAATGCTCAGGGAAAGACTCATTCATCACTAATATATCATCTATAAACACCATCACATTCTTACTGGGAAAATCATTCATAACCACATTCATCGCCCTCTGGAATGCTGCTGGAGCATTCGCTAACCCAAAGCTCAAATTTCTAAACTGATAATGCCGCTTTGCAGTCGAAAAGGCAGTCACACACCTACTATCCTCTTCCACTGGCATCTGATAGTACCCACGCACCAGATCCATTTTCGTAAACACTTTCATTCCATACATACTATACACGCACTCTGAAACTACACACATAGGGAACCTATCTTTCACAGTCTTTTCATTCACCTTACGATAATCAATACACAACCTCAAATCAGGCTTTCGCACAGGCACAATCGGACTATTCCACGGACTCTCACTCTCTTCTAATACACCTATTCGCTCTAACTCTTCACACTGCTCTTCAATCTCATTCGCAACGGGGGGAGGAAAGTGCCGAGGACGCTGATATATGGGGGTGTCATCCGCTAACACTATGCGAAACGCAGGCAATTTCGCATCCCCAAAATCCTCATCGCCCTGACTCAGCGCTTTCCTCCTTTCCCATAACATTCGTAAAACCTTTTGTCTCCTTACTTCATTCAAACCTTCCGGTAATTTTACTTTATCAACCATTTCATCATACACCCAATCCTTTTTCTTCTCAATATCACCAGCAAACACACAGCATTTATTCTCTCTAGAATTTTCTAATACAAAAACAGAATACAAACTACCAACTACATCACCACCATCTACCAGAAACATGCTATTCTGGTTTACATCTACTCCTACATTCGCATTCCACCCTACTTTCACACTTACCACTTCATCTGTCTTCAAAGACATATCCTCCAAAGCAAACACTTCCACACCTTTTATCAATTTCACTTCCACATCCCCTAATTCATTCACATACATCTGACATTTCCCATTTTTATTTACCTTCTTCTCTATCATCATCCGATCTGGATGGATAATCATCCCATTCTTTACTCAAAATTTATAACCCAGCAACACATCATCATAATTCAGCTCATTGTCATTAAGAGCTCCTCTCTTTCATGCCTATTCCTCCAATCTCTTGCTCTCCTAAGTTTGAGGGTCACCACAGGTGACCATTGTTGCTAAATCCTTCCTGATCCCTGTCCTCCTTCCATCCATCCTTCCTTCCATTTTCCTTCCACCCATCCATTCCATTCCTCCTTCATTCCATTATCCTCCTTCATTTCCATATTCCATTCCATTCCTTCCAACTATTTCTTTCCTGTTTATTCCAGTTCTGTACCTCGGTATTCACTCGATTTCCCATCCCTTGATTATACATACCATTTCTTCTCACATTCACATTTCCACCTATTTGTTGATTAGTATTAGCATTCATACCTCCAGCATTCACCTGTCTTTCATCGTTTCCTCCATCGTAAAAATCTTCCAAGAATTTCACCATCACCTCATAAGGGTTCGCTTTAAGGGCGTCTCTATAAGACTTATACTGGGGTGGCGATGAAGCCCTCTCATCCATTCCTCTACCACTATGCCTACCGCTATACACATCCCTTCTTTCATTCTCATCTCGCTCATTCCCTTCAAATTCTCTATCCTCTACTATCTCTAAAACATCTTCCCATCTCAATCGCTCTTCCGCCCATCTCATTTTTTTCTTCCTCCTTGCATTTGTATATTCTGCCACCTGTGCTGGAATTGTTTCCAAAAACTTTTTCAATAACCTCTTATTCTCATTCACATCATCATCCCCAAACTTCTTTCGTGCCAATGTCTCTAGCCTATGCGCATACATATCTAACCTTTCATTCTTACCCCTTCTAGCCTTATCAAAATCATTCACCTTCCTATATTTCACACCACCTTTCACTCTCCTAACCTGATCTAACATTCGCTGCTTCACCACTTCATACTTCGGCTCACCCACACTCACAATAGCCTTATAAAAATCCAACATATGACCCTCAAGAAATTCCCCTAACTCTTTCACATCGAACCTTTCCCTACAATACCCCTCGTAATCCTTAAAAAATTCTTCTACATCCTTAGTGCCATATACATTGAATTTATTTATTTTCGGAATATCCCGAATTAATACACTCCGTTTCACATGCACACTGGACTCAGACGATTCACTCGACCCAGAGTCACCACCATCACTTACACCTTCATCCGAACTACTGTACAACGAATCAATACTCTTACTTTTCATTCTTCTTTCATGTCTTCTGTTTCTCGACGTTTTCTTTTTCTTCTTCTCTTTTTTCTCTTTCGGTTTCATTTTCTCATCATCCTCCTCCACATCACTTAATCCAATTTTCTCTTGTACCACAATCTCTTTCTTCTGATGTTCTACCCTAGGAGTAGAGGTTCTTTTACTCTTTGTCCCTGCCCCTACCCCTCCGTTCAATCCTATCTCATTCTCAAATCTCTTATTCATTATGTCATCCATTCGGGCCATCATTCTCTCTTCCATTCGTTTCTCCATTTCGTCCATTCCCTTCTTCATCTCTCTCAATTCATCAATCAACTCCTCATTCTCCCTTTCCTTCTTTCGCAACGCTTCTTTCAATCTCTCCACTTCTAAACGCAATTCCTCAGCCGTAGCCATTTTTCCCTTCTTACTCACACCTGCTTCCTTCACTTTCCCGTTTTATCGCCCCACGTTGGGCGCCAAAATATGTAGTTGTTATAAAAAAAACCACAAAGAGTATAAAGGAGTGGGCGTGATAAATTTGGTCGGGAAAATGAAGGAGCAACAAAGAAAACACACACACAGTTTTATAATTTTATTTAAGAAAAAAATAAGAACAAAATAAAATACTCAGTCAGTTCGTTCTTTATTAAGTCGTCCGTCAAAAAATAATAAACATTCTATATAAATATAATAAGCAAAAAATATAATAAGCAAAGCAATATTAATTTTACACAAACTTAAACTAAACAAACAGCGATGTACAATATAAAAAAAAAGAGCAATGATAATAAAAAAAACAGTATACAATACACCTTAATTTTTAATAACATAATATAGAGCAAGCAAGTAAAAAAAAAACAATATACAATGAAGCCTTAAATATTTAGGTTTATTGTTATATTATTTTACTATACTATGATAGATGTATTATATACTATTTTATTATACTGATATGTTATCATGTTTCATTAAGCTTCTTCAAGATATTATTATTTTGCCCATTATTTATTTGTTACGACGGACAACAACCTGGAGTATTTGAAGTATTGTTCTTACCTAACTAAACTAAATATAAACTGTGACCAATCATTTCTTTGTTGCTGCTCTTCGACAGAAATTATCACCCTCTTTATTAGTTTCCCTTTAACTACATCTCTTTCTCTAAAAGATACTTGCTGATTGAAAGCTGGTATAAAGGTGCTTTTTGAAAATTGGCAGCTAACAAATTTCGTAATAAAGGAAGCACTCTGTAGGAAGAAAGAGAGAAATAAATGTAATACATCATAAAAATAGAAACAACAATTACTTTCAAACTGAAAAGTACAGACGAGGCATTCTTTGGACAGAAAAGTTGGAATCGGTGAAACCGAAGGAAAGGGAGATGAGGTTGGATGTTTGCTTGTTGTCCCAGTACCCACCCTCCTTTCAACAAATTCCATTCCACTCTTTTCCTTCCTTCCTGTCCTTCCATTGTCCATTCTTATATATATATATATGCACTGCTCTCACCTCTTTCTCTCTCCTCTCCTGTCCTCTTCCACTCACTCATATATATGCTTTCTGCTCATATGCTCCTTGTATCTTCCTCCATCTCACTCATCCATGCTCTCACTCTCATATATATATATATATATGTCTGCTCATGTAATAATAATAATAATATGTATATGTAATATATATGTATATATGCCTCCATTCCATCTTCCTTCTTTCCATTCCATTCCTTCCATTTCTCTCTCCCTCTCTCTCTCTCTCCTCTCTCTCTCTCACCTCTTTCTTCTTCTCTCCTCTCTCTCTTTCTCCTCTCTTTCTCTCTTCACTCTTTCTCTTTCTTTCTTATGTCTTTCTTTCATCTTTCTTTTT
>JABUQX010140154.1:0-7500 GCA_015478945.1 Trachelipus rathkii
GTTATGTACTTTACTGTTGTTAAGGGCGGAAGTTTGTTAATGTTAGTGGTTTATTCGTACATATGGTGTGTTGGGTTTGTCGTTGTACTTTATATTCTTAGTTCAGGTTATGTTATGTTGGGTTTATTAATGTAAAAACGTTGTTACGTTAGCTTATACTCGATGGTTAGTATATAAAGAACTTATTTTTATGTTATGTTTGAATAAAACTTTGCTATGTTTACAGTTATTCGTTGGTCTGTATGATAATTAAACAAGGTTGATAAAAATTTGTTAAATATTACTGTGTCAATGTAAAATTAACGTTAATATGCTAGAGATATGTTTGGAAAAAGTATGAATAGGTTACGTTTTGTATGCAGTGTTAGTTACTTTACAGGTGTTAAGTGTGAACCTTTGTTAATGCTAACAGTTTATTCATGCTTAAGTTGTGATAGATTCGTCGTTGTACATTATTTTCTTAGTCCTGGTAATGCTATGTTAGCTTTATTAATGTGAAAACCTTGTTATGTTAGCATATATTCGTTGGTTAGTATATAAAGAACTCATTTTGTGCTATGTTATTGTTGTTGTTGTTGTTGTCTAACGAGAATATATACCCTTTTGAACTGATATGGCTCGTTCGTACGTCGTATTCTTGTTTACTTTCTTCTGATTGGATGAAAGAAAGAATCTCATTACATTTAAGGGATGTTTATACATTATTTTCTTCAGTAGGATAGTTTTTCGCAGTGTTGATACGATGACATCTTCCTCCATCTCTACGCTTATTGTTGATATCTTCACGAGGAGTTTCGTTATTCCCAACGATGTGTCATTTATATTTATTCGTAAACCGAATGGCGACTGCTACATTGCTCATATTCCTGTCAGAGGGTCAAATATAATAAGTATTGCATCACTTTATGCAAATGGTTATAGCATAAAATCATTTTTCATGTTTAGAGTTGTTATTTTCTGAAAGGGGGAAGGAGTCTAAAAAGAGATAATGTTATTTGGGATAAGGTTATGATAAATTTTTGTTAAATATTACTATGATAATGTAAAAAACTTTGTTACGTTTGCATATATTCGTTGGTCTGTATGATAATCGGTCAAGGTTATGATACATTTTTTGATAAATGTTACTGTGTCAATGTAAGATTAACGTTAATATGTTAGAGATATGCTTGGAAAAAGTATGAACAGGTTACGTTTTGTATGTTAGTTACTTTACTGGTGTTAAGTGTGGAACTTTGTTAATGTTAACAGTTTATTAGGGCGTAAGATGTGTCAGGTTTGTCGTTGTACATTATTTTCCTAGTTCATGTTACGCTATGTTAGTTTTATTGATGTGGAAACTTTATTATGTTAGAGTATAATCGTTGATCAGTATAATTAACCAATGTTGTGAGAAATTTTAGTTAAATGTTACTGTGTTAGTGTAAGATTAACGTTAATATGTTAGAGTTATGCTTGAAAAAGTAAGATTAGGTTACGTTAGACACTCATGTTAGTTGCTTACTGGTGTTAAGTGTGGAACTTTTAATGTTAACAGTTTATTCGTGTTTAAGGTGTGATAGGTTTGTCTTTGTACATTATTTTCTTAGTTCATGTAACGATATGTTAGCTTTATTGATGAGGAAACTTTGTTACGTTAGCATACTTTCGCTGCTCTGTATGATAATTAACCAATGTTGTGATAAATTTTAGTTAAATATTACCATGTTAGTGTAAATTAATATCGTTATGCTAGAGATATGCTTGACAAAGTAAGAATAGGTTACGTATTTGCATGCTATGTTAGTTACTTTACTGGTGTTAAGTGCGGTACTTTGTTAATGTTGACTGCTTATTCCTGCTTAAGATGTGTTAGGTTTGTTGTTGTACATTATTTTCTTAGTTCAGTTGATGCTATGTTAGCTTTATTAATGTGAAAAACCTTATTATGTTAGAGTATACTCATTGGTTTGTATGATAATTACACACGGTTATGGTAAATTTTTGTTAAATATTACAGTCTTAATGTAAAATAACAGCGATATGTTAGAAAAGTGTAAGTAGGTTACGTCTTTGTATGCTATATTAGTTACTTTACTGTTGTTAAGTGTGGAACTTTGTTAGCGTTACCAGTTTATTCATGTTTAAGGTGTGCTAAGTTTGGCGTTGTGGGTTATATTCATAGTTCAGATGATACTAAGTAAACTTTATTAATGTGAAAACTTTGTTACGTCAACATATATTGATTGATGTTTGTATAAAGAATTTGATTTTATGTTATGTTTATTCAAAAATGATACTCGAAATGTGACTTGAATCAATAGATCAATAGATCAATAGATCACAGATGGTCAGGAGGGAGGTTGGATAGTGGTTTGATTTAGTGATTTACTGCTTTAGGGTATGTAAAACGTTACAATTTTAGTAAAAATTTGACCTTAATCAATAGATCAATAGATCACAGATGGTCAGGAGGGAGGTTGGATAGTGGTTTGATTTAGTGATTTACTGCTTTAGGGTATGTAAACGTTACAATTTTAGTAAAATTTGACCTTAATCATTAGATCAATAGATCATAGATGGTCAGGAGGGTGGTTGGATAGTGTTTGATTTAGTGATTTACTGCTTTAGGTATGTAAAACATAACACTTTTAGTAAAAATTTGACCTTAATCAATAGATCAATAGATATCAATAGATCAATAGATCACAACTGGACAGGAGGGTAGTTGGATGGTGGTTTGATTTACTGACTTACTGCTTTAGGTATGTAAAACATAACAACTTTAGTAAAAATTTGACCTTAATCATTATAATCAACAGATCAATAGATCAATAGATCAATAGATCACAAATGGACAGGAGGGTGAGTGGATGGTGGTTTGATTTACTGATTTACTGATTTAGGGTATGTAAAACATGACAATTTTAGTAAAAATTTGACCTTAATCAATAGATCAATAGATCAATAGATCAATAGATCAATAGATCAATAGATCACAAATGGACAGGAGGGATGGTTGGGTTGCTTGATTTAGTGATTTACTGCTTTAGGGTATGTAAAACGTTACAATTTTAGTAAAAATTTGACCTTAATCAATAGATCAATAGATCACAGAGATCAATAGATCACAGATGGTCAGGAGGGATGTTGGATAGTGGTTTGATTTACTGATTTACTGCTTTAGGGTATGTAAAAACGTAAATTTGTAAGTTATAAACAAAAAAGAATAAGAAATTTTATTTATTTATTTATTTATTTATTGATTTATTTTTTTCTTGATGGTTCTGAAACCATTATTTTCGAAATCTACAGATCCAATAACATATATAAAGACACCTACATTGTTGTTATACGACTGTTTATTAACTAAGCACCGCAGTGGCTCCAGCACCGGTGCCGGAGCCAACTCCTTGAATTCCTATACTAACTCTTTCTAGAAACTCAACTCTGAATCCTCTCACCAAATTTCAGCTTTCTACGTCAATATTTAATGTTTGAAGGGGGGTGGGTCCCCCCTTAGGGGAGACCCATGGGAACGTAACTTCGTATACACGAAGGTTACCTCATCATCTAACCACCCTCCAAATTTTAGCACGATACGATAAGTTCGGAGGCGGAGGCAGGCAGGCTCTCAACGTCGGCGTCGGAACCGGATGCGAAGGCGCGGATACGGCGGAATCCGAAGGCGGAGTGCGTAAAAAACGATCCCTTACAGGATCGTTTTGACTAGATTCGATTTCCTTCGAAATCGAAATAATCGGTAATAATAATGTGTATGTGTATGCGCACGCACGCGCTCGCGCGCTGACGTAATCTCGGCTGCGCCGAGATTACGTCATCACACTCGATCTCAACTCTCGTTAGGCTTAACGCAATCTCGGATTTGGAAAGCCAAAAGGGCTTAAACGCGGGCGTAGCGGCTACGCTCTCGGGGGTGACCCCCCTCTATATACATCCTACAGACTTGAAAATTACACGGATTCGAGCTTAACCCATACATACATTATATTCCAAGTTTCAGACCTCTATCTCTATTCCTTCATATCGAAAAGGGTGGCAGTGGTCAAACTGGCGGAATACTACTTATATATATATATATATATATATATATATATATATATATATATATATATATATATATATATATATATATATATATTCGTTATAAATATTTAGTCATTAAAATGTTTTTTTTTTCATTAATTTTGTTTTAATCATCACCCCTAAACAAAAGCACCATAATAAAACACACAGGAATTCAAAAAACAAATATTATATATATATATATATATATATATATATATATATATATATATATATATATATATATATATATTATTATATTATTATATATATTTATATATATATATATATGCATATATAAATATATATAGAATGAAAAAAAGAAAATAAAAAAAAAAAATTATATATATATATATATATATATATATATATATATATATATATATATATATATATATATATATATAATGTTTAAATAATAAATTATTTTTAATTATTTCCAATTTATAATTTAATTTTGCTTCGAAAAATCATGTTCATTTTTTATTCTGGTAATTCTTCGATATTTTAATCACCATTACTAGCGTACCCTGAATGTTTTTCGGGGGGAGGGGTTCTGTAGCCCGTCAGCACCCCCTTGCGTACGTCACGGATCATAATTATGTATAATATTTACATTAGTTTCGCTGCTTCACATGTCTGAAATTCAATCTTTGCTCTAAATTAACGAAGAAAATCATTTTAGTGAAAAATAAGAAAATCTGAACTTTTCCCGGTTTTGACAAAAGGGGCGACGAAATTTTAATGAAAAAAATTTCAAACAAAGGTGAAATTTCTTGACTTTGTTTTCAATATTTCTCTATAAATTTCAGGAATATATATATTTTTATTAATTTTACGAAATCATGGACTTATAATATTTACAGTATTTATACAGAGGGTACTTCAAAGTTCTTATCTGCTTTACTGTTATGTTGTTAGAGCAGACTTTAAAGTATTTTTATGGTATGCATGATCATCAATATTTATCGTGTGTACTATTACAAGTTCGCAATGTTTAAGTTGTTTTCAAATTCCTTTCACGAACGGCACTGCATATTAGGATGGATTTTGTCAAATACATAGAATATTCTTCTCGCTTTCAAATCTGCAATGTCAATAAAAAAGAAAATTGTAAACACTATCCTTGACAAAATCCCACACATTGAATCCCAGGAGGTTGGGTATGTGGACATTAGGTTTAGTGGCTGATCCACTGATTATTGCAAACTTTCAACGTCTAATGTGGAGATGTCTCATCTTCGTTGAAAAGATCCATGACATTAAGTTGCAGATATTCTAGCCAAAGGTTAATTAATGGAAGAAAAATGGCCAATTAATCTGTCGTGTGGCACATCTCAATACACATTATTTTTGGAACTTTTTATGAAGTGTTAACTACTGTGCTTCTTTTGGTTTTTTTTTCCGAGTTCTATATTCTAATATTTTGTACATTTCTCAAACCTTACATTGCCTGATACACGAAGAGATGGTTCATCATAGGTAATGTTATTTTTTTAATAAAAGTTATCTACTGTCCAAACACACAATTATAATGATATTTAACTCATTACAAGAAACTATCATTTTATGTGATTTCTAATAGGAATTGAAATTTGAAACGACGAATTTGTAAACCATTTCTTACTTAGCACATTATAAACAGTTGTGCTTGGCATTCCTACCTTACGTCCTGCTATTCGTGTCGACTTCAGTGGATTGAGAAGGGATGTCTGTCATACTCGTTCTATAGTCAACACTTCTCTAGGGAGTAAACCTTTCATATCAAGCATGAATGAACAGTAGGTCTTGACTAGTAGTAAGTAGGTCTTGGCTTCGGCTTATTGTTATGGAGGTTTTCTGTTAAATTGAGTTTTAAGCTTACGTTGAACAGAATTTTCAGATTGTTTTCCATTGAACCACTTAGTGCACATATCCGTTTCTTGAGGATTCGTAACTACTGAGCAAAAATGACACAATTGTTTTGGCAATTAGGTGGTATCACTTAACAGACAAGCTAGACCAGACAAGAACTCCATTTCCAAAACCAAATTTTTTTTAGTTTTTATTTCCAAAGAAGTCTGCCAGGAACTTCTGGATGAAGAATCAAACAGCTATTAGCAATATATATATATATATATATATATATATATTAATAACATGCTGCTTCTTCTTTCTATGCTTTCTTTCATATATATGCTGCCTCCACTGCCACTACTATCTCTTTCTTTCTCTCTCTTTCTTTCTGCTGCTCCTCTTTCTCTTTCCATATATATATATATATGTCTCTTCTCTTTCTACATGCATGCTCATATATATATATGTATAACTAAATTATAAATCTTTCTTTCTTAACTCTTTCCTTTCCAATATATATGCTCATGTATATATATATATATATATATATATATTGTAGAATAGAGAGGAAACATATTCCCTAGGGGAAAATTTATATTAAACAAAAACTTTAATGATTTTTTACTTCAAATGTTGTAAATTTTTCATAATATTTTACGATTCCAACTGATTTTTTTTCTCTTTTAGGGGAAATGTGGGGGATAAACCAGAGAGAGAGAGAGACAAAAAAAGAAACTTCTTTTCCTCGGATTGAATGCGAAGAGAATGGCGGGCGAATCATTGAATATGAAAATGAAATTCTTGCTCAGCATGACACCTAAGAAGACTCAAAGATATTTTCCTAATTAGTTTCGCCAATACCCATCACAAAAATCAGCGGTATTTGATTATTGCGGATTAATATAATCGATATTAAGTTTGCATAAATATATACATGTCAAACTGGTATCGCCAATACCCATCACAAAAGTTATCGATATTTGATTATTATCGAAGATTGCTATCATCGATATTAAATTTGCACAGATGTATATCAAATGGTATTGCCAATACTCATCACAAAAACCAGCGATATTTGAATACTGAGGATTCTTATTAAATTTCAATTTTAAAGTTGTGTATATACATTTCAAATTGGTAATCACCGATACTCTTAAAATATCACCGATATTTAATATTTATCGATATCATTGATGCACAAAAATATTCAAAATCGTCATCGCCAATATCTTTATAAAAGTTAACGATATTTTCATCATTCTACGACGATGCCTATTAATAATATTTAAAATATATCTACATATCTTTAACAATTTTTATCAAAATATTATCGGTGATATCCGTGCACGATACTAGTGATTTTGTGGGTATAAACAGTGGTTAGTGAACTATTAAAATTTTATTGCATCCACAAAAATTATATGAACATTGTTAAAAATCTTTTTTTACTCTTTTTTTGTTAAAATAAATTTCATTCGAATTCTATGATCTCTATATATTTTAAATAAATAGATATTCTCCATATTATCACCCATTTCTTTATGTTGCGTTCATTATATCTCACCTTGCTATATATATGCTCTTTCTCTCTATATATAT
>JABUQX010140155.1:2500-5000 GCA_015478945.1 Trachelipus rathkii
TTTCTTGCAGGAAATCCGCAAAGGCGCCGGCCATTCCTATAGGACTTTAAAGGAAGAAATCTGTGTAGTGTAAGAGAGAGGTACCTCAGAAGGAGGTGTTTCATAGTTTCCGGTTCCTGTAGACATCTTTGGCATGTTGGTGATGTTGTGTTTTGCATTTTGATTCTGTGTTTGTATACTTGTAGGTTATGGTGATGTCTCGACCTCAATCTGGCTAATGAAATTTGATTTTTGTTTGTTTTAGTGTTTTGAGCATTTGAAAAAATTGATGGATATACCTTTATAAGGTTGTTTGGCAGGCGATTGCTGAGATATTTTTGTGTTTTGCTTGTGTGTACATGTTATTTTACTGAGGTGTTGATTGTATTTTTGTGGATGTTACTAAAGTATAGGGCAGCAGGTGATGATGGAGGTGATTTTAGGCGATATCTTCTGTGATCTTGCAGGCTATGATGGCATGAATTTGACGTCTCCAAAGTGTTGGAATAGAAATGTGTGCTAATCAAGTCTACGTGGTTTCGAATGGGGAGGATTTTTGTTTCATAATGCAAGTGTTGGATTGGGTTAGCTATTTGGGAGCCTGTGCTGATTCGGAGAGAGGCGTTTTGTGTTTTTTGTAGTTTTCTATGTTGGAGAAGGAAGTGGCAGGTACTAGTCGGAAGATGCGCAGTAAAGAGTAGGTCTTATATATTGTTTATATGCTACGGTGAGAATGGATGACTCATTACTGAAGTTGTTTTGTGAGAGAGTACGCATCATGTTTCATTTTCTATTTGCCGAGTTGTTTGTGTGTTGGATATGATTTGGAAAGGTAAACTGGTATCGAAAGTGAGGTCGCGAATATTTGGAGATTTTTTGAGACATAATGATGTTGTTAAGCACCACCAGAGGGTAGATGGAAGATTGATGTTGTCAGTGATGATTTATGGTAATTGAGAACTTTTTCTAGGAGGTTGTCATTCTGTTTGAATTAATTCATGATTATAGTTTTTGAAAATATGTTTCGTGTGCGAGGATGACAGTGGGTATTGATGGACTTTGTATGCTGATGGGTATGTCATCGGCTTAAATTATTATTTTTGTGTCTAGTGTTTGTGAAATTGATAAATTGAATGTTAACATATTGAAAAGAAGAGGATACAGAAAAGCCCCTTGTATACACGACGCTATTTCTCAATTTTAATGCTTTTGAAATTAGTTTTTGTTTTATTTTTGAGCTGTGCGGTCTGATATGAAATTAGAGATCCATTTTTTGAAACTGTTTGGGGAATGTATAATTTTTTTATGAGATTATATTTGGAGACAGTGTCAAATGCTTTTTTATAACGATAGATGATTTTTTGTTTAGGCCATTTATGATTTTGAGTATAATTTCATGAAACCTTGTTCAAAGACCGGGGACTGTATGAGTGGTTTATATTTTTATGTCTGAGTTTTCTAATAGTTTGCATAGTGTGGATAGGAAAGAGATTGGAGGGTATGAAGAAGAGAGGTTTGGATCTTTCTTGGTTTTTAAATTGGATATGATTATTACTTCTTCCATGTTGCCGGAATAAAATTGAGTGCTCATAATTTGTTGAAGACTTTCGCAAAGTGCGTTATAACGAAAATCCCTAAATATTTTATGCGTAGATTGGAGATGTTGTCTGGACTGGTGGCCGGTGAATTTTTGAATGTTTTGATTTCTTGGATAGTGTCTTGAGGGGAAAACGGGGAGTTTGGATTGTGTTCTGTATGTCTTAGGTGTCGGATCATTTTTACTATTTTTGTGGTGTCTTTGACTTAATAAAGATTTTTGAATAATATTGAGCTACAATGTTGCAGTGCCATTTGGGTGAGGGGAGAAATTTGTGCTTTATTAAGGCGTAATTCAATAATGATGGGTTATTTTGAGAATTGTGTTATCGCCTATTAACTTGAAAATTTCTTTTGCCATTGGGACTAGTTTATTTTGTTTTGTAGGTATTCTTTGAATTTGCTTGATTTGCAGCTTGTGGTTAGTGTTGAGATTTATGTCTTTAAGGTATTTATTCATGTGGTAAGATCTGCTGCGTGTGTTTTATGTGGTCTTATTTTGTTCCTTTGTTTTATTAAGTTACAGATTTCCGAAGTTAAGGAATGGTTGTGCTGATTCCTCTAACCATAGATGCATAGATGTATCGTGTACTATTTTAGTGAGTTTGTCTACGGCTGAGTTTAGGAAATGGAGATTGCTTAACTCATGTTAAATCAAATATGTTTTTATGTGGTGTGTGAAGCTTGCCAAGTTTGCTTTTCTGTAGTTTGTAAACGTAGATGCTTCTTGAGTTAAACTGTTTGGTTACAGTGCATGTCACTATAATGGGGACGTGATCAGATGTTAGGGCTACTTTTGTTTTCCAGAGTGAAGTTTGGGCGAAGAGATGGTGTGGAGAAGGTAACACCAAGGGCTGATGCCTGATGGGACTGGTTCGTTTGATGGGATAGTCGTGTTGGTAAGTTTTTATAATTTAAGGTGTTT
>JABUQX010140155.1:7500-10000 GCA_015478945.1 Trachelipus rathkii
TGAGTATATATATTATGCAAATACCATAGCATCAGGGGACACGAGAGAAAGTGTACCACGCTGTAATAGTATTAAGAGGTCAGTAATATAATGCATATGCATCCTTAAAATTAAAGTAAATGACAAACCACGTAATTCCAGCTTTAGCGATTGGGGAAAGGTTATGGCGGGGACATGCTAAGTAGATGGTCCATTCATGTGTGAATTTAGCCACTACAACCAAAAATGGATTGCGCGTTAACCAGCGAACGTATGTTGAGTGGGTGCAGATTCCCCACAATCTGTGCCGAGGGTACAGGTATAGAACTAGGTCAAATAGTGGTTTGGTGGCGCACACAGCCATTGAACGGTTTGTGCAACGGTACTACGAGACTAGGAACACGCAAGGCGACGGGACCTGGAGTGAGCGCGCGCGTTTCTCGGTGTTTATGCGTACGCTGGCGGTAGAGACCGGCCATAAAACAGCAAGGCATATCTTCAATTACAGCTGCAGAAGCGGGGGCCCGTGTGGTATTGATAATACAATACGCGTCGGCGCTCGCGAAATATTTGCGGCTACGAAGGCTGGCCATAAAACCACGACACACCAGGGGTATCTGTGAGTTGACCCGATTTGAAGCCGAACAACTACGTTGAACCGTCGGCGATTGGGCGAATGTGCTGTTTACGGATGTGTCCAGAGTCAGTCTTTTCACCTCCGATTGGCCATCCAGAGTCTATCGACGATCTAATGAGAGGTACGCGCAATCATAATATGCGGAGGTGACTATTTGGAGTGTATCTCTTAGTCTGGAGGGCATAACTTTAACGGGTCGTATGGAGTAACATGTCCTAGGTGGCGCTCTAAGTACCGTATATCGCAGACATCCTTGACCCGTAAGTCGTGCCATATGCCCACTACATCGGTGACTCTTTCATCCTAATGCATCAATGCAAGACCTCACAAGACCAGATGTGTCACCGAATAACTAACGACGGTAAAAATCTGAACATTGGATTGAGCCAGCATACAGTTCCGACCTAAACCTAATTGAACGTGTGTGGGACATGTTGAAACGGCGGTTGCGACAGCTGCAACCACCACCAGGAACCCTCCAGGCGCTGCGGCAGGCGGTGCGTCGCGTATGGGATCAGATTTCCGTGGAGGACATTCGGCACCTCATTGAGAGCATGCCACGACGGTGCCAAGCCGTCATCCGTACAAGAGGTGGCCATACACGTTATTGAGTAACACCATCCACACACGAACCCTTCACCGCGATAACGTCCCACGTTGGAGGAAACGCATCGGCCACATACAGGACCCATTCGCAGGCCCCCTCAGGAGATTCCTAAGGTCCCTCAACAATCAACAATGTATAATATGTCCCAAATGCTATGTTACTTATAATAAAGTTACACAACCTTCTGGTCCTTTCTGTAAACTGTTAACGTTATATGAGCTACATTGTTGAGATAATTTTGACAAGTAATATATATATATATAATATATATATATATATATATATATATATATATATATATATATATATATATATATATATATATATATATATATATATATATATATATATCTCTTAAATAAATAAATAAATATATATATATATATATGTATATATATTTTAAAATATAATATATATATATATATATATATATATATATATATATATATATATATATATATATATATATATATATATATATATATATATATATATATATATATATATGGAGACATACTTTCAATCTCTATCCCTTGAACTAAAACTAATAAATCTTGGTTTATCAGAAATTATCTTTGTCTCCAAATCCATAAACTCGTGCTTTTACACATTTCATCCCACAATGACAAAAGTCAGCTTTTCGAGACTCTATAAAAAATTCCTTGGAAGAAAAGGCAACAACCATTTTAGTTCCTCTACCTCACACTCTTTCTGACATTTTGCAATTTTAAAATGTCAACTCCAACTTTGCTTCCTCCTCTCTCCTTCCTCTTGTATTTCTGTCGGTAATACTGCTGTCTTCAACTTCTGCTAAAGCTGAACTGCTTTCTTAAATCTTTCTTTCTAATTCTACTCTAGACGGTTCCAGAACTATTCCTCTTCTCGTCCTTTTTTCAACTCATTAAAATGCCATTTCTTCACTCTCTGAGGTTAATATTAAGAAGGAGGAAAGTGCTGAAGTTATCCCTCCAGTGTGGCTCAAAACTTGTGTTTCTGAGCTTTTACTCTGCCTTGGTAAACTGTTTCCTCACTGCCTATCAACTTCAACCTTTCCCTCTTACTGGAAGAGTGCATTCATTCAGCACGTGCTGAAGAAGCGAGGCCCCAGTTAACAATCCAACTATCATCCTGTTGCTTTAACCTTTGTTCTTCTTAAAGTTTTCGAATTTATTTTTAACAAGAAGATTTATATATAAACTCTTAAATCATCTAATCTTATCTCTGATTGCCAGTAATGCTTCTGTAAGGACCGCTCGACTGGTGATCAGATTTTCTTT
>JABUQX010140155.1:15000-20958 GCA_015478945.1 Trachelipus rathkii
TTCGGCTTCCCGCCCGCCGCGCGTGCTGCCCGCAGGTGGCACCAATATTTCCACTTGTAACCGCCGTCGCGTGCGTCCGCAGACGCAATTACCGCGCGAACGAAAAATATGATATCAATGTAAACTATTCAAAGAATTTCGTTTCAAATATACTATGAGTCATTCATTTTTACTACAATTGTACGAAATTTTATTAAAAACATATACTTTACATACCTTAAAGCAGTAAATCAGTAAATCAATAGAGGTGTTACCTAACACCTAGGGATTAGTATGCTTTTGTTTTACTGCTTTAACTCTCTGCTTTACTGCTTTAACTCATATACATTACATACCTTAAAGCAGTAAATCAGTAAATCAATAGAGGTGTTACCTAACACCTAGGGGATTAGTATGCTTTTGTTTTACTGCTTTACTGCTTTAACTCATGTTTTACTGCTTTAACTCATGTTTTACTGCTTTAACTCACATGTTGTACTGCTTTAACTCATATATTTATTAACATTACATACCCCTTAAAGCAGTAAAATCAGTAAATCAATGAGTGCTACCCACAGGGGATTAGTATGCTTTTTACTGCTTTACTGTTTTAACTTTCTGCTTTACTGCTTTAACTTTCTGCTTTACTGCTTTAACTTTCTGCTTTACTGCTTTAACTCATATATTTATTAACATTATGTTTTCTTTTATATTTTTGTTTTATTACTTTTTATTTATTATTTCTATTTTTGTTTTAATACTTTTTTATTTTATTTTTATTGTAAGAATAAAAAGCAGGTTTCTTTGTTTTTGTTTATAAATATTTATTTAAATTGTACAGTCTATTAAAGCATATGTACTTTACTAACTACAGCTTTAATTAATCTCATTATTCATTATTCACTTAACGAGTATGGATGTGATTTACGTTCCGAAGTCCGGCTACATGTCTTGTAGCTGGTCCGACAGGCTGTGGTAAAACCTTTCTATTATTAAATATTTTAAAGGAAATGGAGATTTTTGAACAAGCACCTGTAAAAATAATATGGTGTTATAATGTTTATCAGGAAAAATTTAAAGAATATAAAGATGTTATTCAATTTCACGAAGGCATATACGATATTAGGTCGCTGGACAATATACATGGACAAAAAATTATTGTATTAAATGATTTAATGCACAAATTGAATTTGGAAATAGCAGAAGCGTTCACAGTTTATTCTCACCATCTAAATATCTCTGTGTTTTTCATAACGCAGAATATTTTTCATCAAAGCAAGCATATGCGAAGTGTTTCTTTAAATACACAGTATTTACTGTTGTTTGGCCAGAGAAGAGACATGAGTCAAATTAATGTATTGGCAACTCAAATATTTCCCCTTCAAAGGAAAGAGTTCTTAAAAGTATATAAAGAGGTTACTTCGATCCCCCACTATTTGATGTGTGAACTTCACCCCAAAAACACGCACAGAGTGCTGCTCCGTACCAACATTCTGCCCTATGAGATAGAAACTGTATACATACCTGAATAATGAGTGCTCTAGTTGCAAAGTATTTACCTCTTATAAAAAAATTTAAAAAGTTGAAACCATCTGAAAAACGTAAACTAATTAGTGAGAATGAGAAATTCATCCAGTGTGTATGTGAAGTCTGTTTAAATTTTATAAAAGGAAATGTTTCTTTAAACAGACCTAAGAAGGTAAAGCTACGTCGTTATAGAAACTCAAAAAAGCTCTCCTCAACATTAAAAATTTGAAAAATAAAAAGAAGTTACTACAGAGAGGAGGAGGAGTATTCCTGCCATTACTCTTCTCCGTTATAGCACCCCTGATAACTAAGTGGTTGTCCCCATAATGAAGAAGGTTGCTGTACTTCCATATAATGGGTATGAGAAAATGAAGTATAATAATACAGCATCTGTACAGAATTCAGTTCCTCAGATTCAACATTCACAACCTCAATATGGCCAGTTATTGCAGCACACTGTGCAAAATCCACAATCACAGTTTCATCATTCACAGCCCCCATACACGCAAATATTACAGCCCAATGCATTGACATTACAACCTCTTTCACATCAGCAGCAACAGTTGCACCAACAGAATCCTTATATTGTGAACGACTCATTATCTTTCCAGCAGCCTCTACCTCCTATATGATCCTAAAGTTGAACAGATAACCAAATATGAGAAAGAAGTGTACAGGATATTAAATTCAGACGTTAACATCCATGAGAAACGCCTCTTATACCAGGATGCCATACAAAAATTGATAGATCTTAAAGACATGCACCTACATCCATCCCTACGTATTCCGCTAACCGATAATGTAGATATTCCTAATGAAGTAAAACTTGAAGTGAAAAATGAAGATAAATTTAAAAATATCCTAGAGGAGAGCTTACCTATTAGAGTGCGTAAATCAGGAATAGCTTTATATAATATTTTAAAGACCAATTAACTTTGAATGAAGCAGGGCAGATCGTAATTGATGATGAAATAGTTAAAGGATCAAATATTGTGGACTTGATAGCTGATCTCTCACGTAACTGGAAGAAAGGCCCTGTAAAAGGATGGAATGATATCAAACAAGAACCTATTAATTTTCCCAGAAGTTTAATCTTAAATACAACGCGATTAGCAGACTTAGATAATATACCCGTTACGCCAAGACCTGATTCAAGTCCATCAGGTACTTCTTACGCATCAGATAAATTTAAACGTGTTACCAGAGGACGAACAAGAAAAGCACCTTATAATAAACATAGGTGGATTAAATCGTAATTATGTATTATCATATATATACAACTTTTTCACATATATATATATATATATATATATATATATATATATATATATATATATACTATATATATATATATATATATTATTTATTTATTTATTTAGCTGTAATGTTTGTGTATAAATAAATGTTATTTTAAATCTTTTTCTCTTTCTTTATCCCTTGCGACCTAATATCACATTTTTGTGACAAATATATATATATATATATATATATATATATATATATATACATATATCTTTACTCTATTTATATATATATATATATATATATATATATATATATAAATATATATATATATATATATATATATATTTCTTCTTCTTGATCATAAAATAGCGACATACATATATATATATATATATATATATATATATATATATATATATATATATATATATAACGCTTACACGTGTGTCAGTAGACAACATGGAGGCGAAGGAGGTGGTTGATAAGTATTACTTAAAACTAGAGAGAGGGAGCCAAATAGTTTTGGGGGTTTCACTAGGTTTGCTTTAAGGTATCCTAATATTGAGAAAAAAAGAGTTAAAAGCATATTTGGAGGGTGAAGAGGCATTTACTCTACATAAACCTGTAAGAAAAAAATTTCCTACACGGAAAACTATATCTCCGCAGCTCGATAGCATATGGCAGTTAGATTTATCGGAAATGATTAAATACAGCTCTTATAATGAAGGTTTTCAATATATACTTTTTACAATTGACGTATACTCTAGATACTTGTGGTTGAGGCCAATAAAAGATAAAAGATCAGCTACAGTGGCCGATGCTGTACTTGAAATTATAGAGGACGAGCGGAGAACACCTAAATCATTTTGGACAGATTCAGGAATGGAATTCAAGGGACGAGAGTTTCAGGAGATGCTCTGGGAGTATGGTATAAGCTATTACAATACATTTTCCATAAACAAAGCGGCTATAGTTGAAAGAGTCCAGCGTACTATTAAAGAGCGCATGCATAGGTATTTTACTAAAATGAATACTTTTAAATATATTGATATACTGGACGATCTGGCTTATTCTTATAACAGATCTTACCATAGAACTATAAAGTCAACTCCTTTAGAGATGTCAAAAACTAGAGGACGTATGGCACATATGGGTGAAAAAGAAAACAAAATAAAAGATAATTCAGGAATAAAGGTAAACGATTATGTAAGAGTTTCTCGAACAGAAGAAAGGTTTAGAAAAGGATATGAATCCGGCTGGACTACGGAAGTTTTTAAAGTCCACAATATCCGACCATTCAGTCGTGATAGTTTAAAGTTATATTACCTGGAAGATTTAAATGGTGAAAAAATAAAAGGGGGATTTTATAAACAGGAAATACAAAAAGTAAGGTTCAATCCTGCAATCATGAATATAAAATTGAAAAAATATTAACTACGAGAGGTAAAGGAAAAAATAAGCAGTTACTTGTGAAATGGAGGGGATATCCTGCCAAGTTTAATACTTATATAAAAGCAAGTGAAGTTAAGAATCATTAATCAGTTGTCATTATAATCATGGAGAGTGTAGATCACTTTTATATAACTCTGCCTTCTTCAGCCTCATTGGATTTACATCCTGATAATAAACTCTCGGATTTTACAACTGTGCTAATGAATCCTATACAGCTTGAAAGAGAGGCATACGAAGTAGGATTATGTGAAATGATATTAAATACGGACATAAAAAATTTACCTCACAATCTATTCTGGATGGCAGTGTACAGAAGTGTAGAATGTGTTGAAACTATATTACAAGTGGAAGATACTCGTTATCTGAAAAGGACTACAATTGCCAAAAAGATGAATACGACAACATTTGCTACAAAGGAATACTTCTTTGAAGAATTTACTTTGCGGAGGTCATATTTTAAATCGGTGCCTGCTATTTTTAGTCATTTAAACGTTCTCTTTGATATGAGTATTATGTGTAAGGACTTGGTATACAAAACTGAAATGCGTACCTATGAAGATAAAGTAATAATATCTTTAAGTTCAAAGGTAAATATAAACCTACGAGACCGGGACATGTTTTTTCTCGAACGATCACCATGGCAGCGTAAACATATTCGTAGACGTGATGCTGAGTTGGATATACTTCATGATATCCCTACTATTGAAGAGGGTTATACTATCTGTGGAGAATAACCGCATGACTCCACATGAACAAAAAGATGAAACAGATCGAGTACTGCATTATACATGTACCCCATCCGAGATACTCAATCATCCAGGTATGGCTTATGTATATACAAATATAATTGATCATCAATATGTAGGTAATACTAAAGCTCCTTTATTAAGAGTAGTATATTTTCCCAAAGAGAGTAAAGTAAAACATTCCCTAATGTTCATTATCTACCTCTGAATAGATCAAATTTTGACTCTGTACGCGTGCATATAAAAGATGTAGAAGGAAATCCTTTTCCTTTTACATTGGTATTCTTATACAAAGTTCATATTAGAAAGAAACAGATGCAGTAATTACAGCATAATGGAATATATAAGAGGTGTAGTCAGATATATTTTTCATTCATTAACATGCTCTCACAGTGTAAAGATAGTATAAGAAAGATACTCTGTAATAATGGACGAGAAGAGAAAGGGATATTCAGGGGGAACAAAAATGCAGGGTATGGCCTTGGTGTATTTTTTGCCAAGCTATGGAGAAGTGCAAGGCCTCTACTCAGGAGAGGTGGAATATATAGGTAAAAAGCTATAAGAACAGGTTTGCATACTATTCAAGATATTGCTGCAGGAAATAACCCTCGTACAGCATTAAAAAGACGTATAGCCGATGTTTCAGATGAGATGTTGGATGATGTTAAGCGTAAAATAAGACGTAAAATGTCAGGACAAGGTCGAGGGATCAAGAAGATTGTCATAAAGAAAAAAGTAAACGGAAAAAACCTCTAAAGAAAAATGTATTGATGTATTTACTATTTAATTACCCAACTGGTAACTTTTAGCACGATATTATATAAGTAAAGGTTTTCATAGAAAACATATTCATTACACTTGCATCAGAGCTCGCACATGCCGAAGATGCATTTCCTTAATCATACAGTCACCAGTTGTTGTAAGAGTGAATTGGATCTCTTCTCAATGAACCCTACTGAATTAGCGTGCTTCCCAGTGCTTTATCAGTATTAATCTCTGCATTCAGTAC
>JABUQX010140157.1:0-2500 GCA_015478945.1 Trachelipus rathkii
TCGGTGTCCATTCCATTCCTCCTCTTTCTTAATATGTAATAATAATATATGTATATATATATATATGCTATATATATATTGAGAACTTATTTTCTTTAAAAACAAACGCAAAAGAATCATTTGCATAAGGAAAATAAAATAATGAAAAATTGAATTTTCATATGGGATAAAAAATACAGAAAAACAAGAAAGGAAACAAGAAAAAAAAGAATAATCTTTTTTCTTTTAAAATATCTATAATACATTTGAGGAAAAAAAATAAAATTAAAACTGTATTAAGTCAAAATAAAACTGTATTTCTGATGAGATTTTTCGTAAATGAAATGATTATAATAATAATAATAATAATATGGTAAATAATAATAATAATAATAATAATAATAATGTAATCAAAAAAATAAAAAAATCGGGATTTAGTGGTAGTCATCAAAATCAAATCAAAAAAAAAAAAAAAAAAATAATAATAATAATAATAATAATAATAATAATAATAATAATAATAATAATAATAATAATAATAATAATAATAATAATAATAATAATAATAATAATAATAATAATAATAATAATAATAATAATAAGGAAATAGGTGAGTTTAACAGATTCTACAGAAATCCATATATTTTTTAAAATTAATCGATGTTTTGTTATTGCAATGAAGCTACTCTGCCAAATGTTATTTAAATAAATATGCCAAAATTAAGATATTTTTATATACGACGTTTCTTCGGTGTTTTCATATATTATTTCTTTTTACGTTCCAAAAAATCAGTAATGTTATGATATGTTTTGGGTGTTAAAATTAGATAAATTACACAATATTATATAAAACTGTCTCTAAACAACTGGTCCTAAACCGAATTTAAACATGAAAAAGAAATTCTGTAGATCGATGAAATTTATATATGAGAGAGGTTTGGTTTTGGTACTTTTAGTACTCTTCCATGGGAATGAAAGGAAAAAAAAAAACTATTATTGGAAAAATAAAATATTGATATTTCGACAGTATCCGTTATGCTCAACTAATAATAATAATAATAATAATAATAATAATAATAATAATAATAATAATAATAATAATAATAATAATAATAATAATAATAATAATAATAATAATAATAATATTAAAAATAGTCATAACAATGTTATAATTGAATAAATAGATTTAAATCTTATAACATCAAAGTAAAAAATAAATAAATCTTCAATAAAATAATAAAAATAAAAATAATAATAATAATAATAATAAGATAATAAATAATAAATAAAAATAATAATAATAATAATAATAATGGCATGTAAAGGGAAAGAAGATGGTGTGAAAAAAATCATTAGTATTCAAGGAAATGGAAGGAAAAACGTCAACTTTGAGTTATGTTTGCGTGCAAAGGGTCAGCTGTTATGGAAAGAGACCCACGTCATATGAGATGAAAGCCTTATTTTCTTGTTTATCAGAGTTCCTGACCAGCAGTTGAACACAAATTTAATACTGTCATTCCATTCATTCACAATTTCTTTCCATCCTTCTCTCATCCATTCACTTCTCCTGCTGCACTCTCTTTCTTATATATATATATATATATATATATATATATATATATATATATATATATATATATATACTCTTCCCTATATATACTATTTACTATATACTATATACTCTCAAATGCACGGTCTAGCTGGCCTAATATAAAGCACACTGTTTATTGTACCTGTAATTTTCTATTCTTGAAGTTCATTTGTTGCTATATTTTTCTTTGTATATTTTATCAAAAATTTTAATTATAGATTTGTACAAAGAAATTCAATTTTCTAGCTTTTAATCTTTATTGTGCGAATTTATGTAAAATATAATACAAGTGAGTTGATTAGCGTGCATCTAGCGCAGTGAAAATTCGGTAATTAATTATTCCATAGGGAATGAGAAAGAATATAGTTAGCTAAGTAGGTACAATCTAAGAATGAGCAATTGATAGTATTAGACTTGTTATTACAAGTGGTGACTTTGAAGGCTGTATTTCCAAGTTTATACATGGATTCATATCTGAACAATCCAGTCACTTCACGGTACATAGGTTTAAAGGAATAAAAGGAAATAGTTATATTTCAAACGGTATAGGATTCTTAATTCTAACAAAATGAATATACTTTAAAAGTAGTTAACATTTTACGTACAACAGAAACAGAAATAAGTTGACTTTATAAACGTGAGTTAAAAAAAATAAAAGAGATTATAGAAAACAAGATAAAAGTGACTATGCCTCAAATATACAGAGGAATTTTAACATTGAGATAAGATTGGGTACTTTAGATCAGTGGGCTAAAGCTACAGTGGAATCCCCTCTGCCAGGAAAATCTCCTTACGGAATTTGTAATTTTTGCTGTATATTTGAAATAAATAAATAAAAATAAAAATATTTAAAAACCTTTACTAAAGAAAAAAATAGAGAAATATACTACAATATTTTGAAACTACAAACTAAGAGTAAAGTTAAATGTG
>JABUQX010140158.1:0-10000 GCA_015478945.1 Trachelipus rathkii
CTGAAACCTCGGTGCTTCGGTTTGTTGCGTGCCCATGGATTTGGGTGTTTAACCGTTTCGCATTTATCGATATGAAACACTTTCGCGCGTTTTCGTGCGCCACTCAACCGCCGTTAAAAGTCGCGTCGGGGCTCAATGAACCAGGCGGACGGACGGGTTTCCGCAGGGCCGGAGACGCGACCTCATCTACCAAGAGCGATTCCGGGCCTCCCGGAGGAAATGATCCTACCTGTCGTTTGGAAGTCGAGACCAGCTCCTGCACCATGCTTTACGCAGTTTACGCGGTGGCTGCTTTAGTTAAAAAAAAAAAAAAAACCGAAGGTTTTTTTCGTAGAAACTTGAAAATAACTGGTCCTATATATATTATTTTTTTGAATCATGTCCGTCACCCCAAAATTTACTGTTTGGGATCGCAGAAACCATGCAAAAGGCAAAAATAAAAGTGAAAACTGACAGAAGTCGTAAAGGCTTACTCTTAGGTCCAATTCGTATTTTATGTTTGACAGGAAAAGACTTTAGCCTTTCTATGAATTAATAATGTCACATTAAATTGCATGCGTTACATTTTCTTATTCGTCTACAATTAATTGGAGTACGAAACTTGAAGTGGATTGCGGTCGCGGATTAATTATATATTAGCCACGTTCCCGTTTCGCTAAAATACTTTAAACAGAACGCGTTGAAATGTAATTTCAAAGTTTAATTTTTTATGCAAAACAAATTGAAATTCTTTCTCTCTCATTTTGGTGTTTTTGTTTTCTTTTCTATGCATTTGGCTTCATTCCACATTGAAAATAAATTGCCTGTCACTATGAGCTCCGCCTGTCAGTGCTCTGTCTTGTCCCTTGATGAGGGCAGAAGCTAACCACTTTTCTACATGTCTCTCTCTCACCCTGTCTCCTCCTGCCTCATATACTCTCCTGCCTCTTTCTCTCTCTCACTACTCCTCTCTCTATATATATATATATATATATATATATATATATATATATATAGGAATAACTTTAAAGGATGTTAACCATTATATATCGAGGGCAGGCAGACCATGATCCGATTTTTTTTTTCCTTCCAGGGAGACATTCTGAGAACCAGGACGCCAAACAAGTTTTTTAATTTTTTGAAATCAAGGAATGCAGTTAATCGCGAGATCGCCGAAATTCAGGGTCTCTCAGTACCTCAACTAGCAGGACGACAGGGGACTTCGTCCCCTCTAATCAAACTTATAAAAACTTATAATAAAATAAATAAAAAAATAGAAAGCAAAAAAAAATTATCACTTGCCAAAGTGCTGCCAAAGCATAACTTAGCCTTTTTCTCTCTTTATTGGAGTTTAAGTTAACACGTCACAGTACATGGTTAGACGATTGTGGTTTATTATTTTGAGTATCTTAACATTATTTTATTACTACATCCTTTTAAAAGGAAAGTGCCTATATATATGCCGACTCATTACGCAATAAATCCTTACGTTTTTCTCAAACTCATAAAATTTTAGGTTAATTTTCAAATTTTAGAGGTCCAGCAGCGTCTGGATTAGCCGTCATATATATCTTACAAAACTATTAATAATGTCCGACGGTGCATTGTTAACATTCGAAATGCTGGCCCCAGAAAATGCGAAAAAAAAAAAAAAGCTCTCCTCTCAAGTCCTGTCTCAAAAAACCACAATAGCTGCAGAAAAGTCATTTTGGATCCTCGTAAATTTATAGAAAAATGTAAAAATAAAAAAAATAAATTATTGCTATATTCACCAATGTGCAGATAGAAGACTTCTTTAGAGATTGGGTTTCAATTAGAAATGAACAAAATTAATTTTTTCAAAAGAGCTCACCAGATATGCTCCTGCCAAATGCTTAGGAATGGGGATCTCTCTCAGTGGGGATTGTTTCCCCCTCCAGGGAGGTCTCAGGAACCACTCTTGCTTTTAATAATGACTGGACATGGGGTTCTCGCCCCTCTAGAATATGGAAACATATCCCCTATGTTCCCCGGCTCCTTGTGAAGCCCACAAGTGTGCATATGAGTAAAAATGTTTTATTTTTTACATTTTAAATTTTACGAAGGATTCTCATGAATTTTAATCTTCTAGATATCTATATGATGATAATATGAAATCAAACATAAATTTTTAAAATGTTTTGGTAAAAAAATTGCTTACATTAATTGTAATATATATATTTAATGGAAGTTGAAGTTTTATAATGTCATTCTTTTATAATAGCAATATATACTAATATATATATATATATATATATATATATATATATATGTCTCTCTATATATCTCTCTCTCATATATATATATATATATATATATATATATATATATAATAACCTCACTATATATATATATATGGATGTGTATGTGTGTTTAAAATTCTGCAATAGTATCCTTTAATATTATTTCAATTTTTTTCCTTCATTTCTTTGCTCCACATATGTATATATAAAATGGGATGCCTTTTCTGTTTTTTACACAATGGATCAGTTTGGAATTTTTTTTTTGTTTTTTTTTTTACTAATGTACTATATGATGCCTACCACCAATGAAGTAGTTCCAGTGGTGGACGTTAAAAATATATAGGACCAGTTACGTTTGCGGATCCGTGATGACGCAGGCACTAATAACTTCTGCATGCAAAGAGAGAGGTGGCGAGATGGAGTCAGAAGGTCTCTCGGCCTTCCGGGGAACGACAGGGGTAGGACTATTTCCCCCTCGGAAGGTCTCCGGAACCCCGCTCTTTGGTATTGACCCCAGGTGTCGCGGGGTTCCCCTCCGCCCCTCCCTACGGGGCATGGAAGCTGTCCCCCCTCACGTCGGCTCCGAAGCCCCTAATTTTTTAATTTTTTTTATTTTTAGTTTTATTTTTATTTTTTACTTATTTGATGGCAGTTTTATGCGATTGATTCCATTCATATGAGTGGTTTTTACCTCTATAAGGAGAACCGTATTTTTTTGAGATATTTAATTTATGAAAAAATGTTTTTTTTTTATTTATTTATTATTTTTTACATTTTATTTTCTAAGCTTTATACGCTGAGTTCAAATGTAATTGGTTTTTTCTGTAAAAATGTCGGCACTTTTCGAGGATATTTCATTTTAAAGGCAATATTTAACAAAATGTTGGGTATTTTACCATAACGCTTCCAGACTTTTGGATCATCGCCGTTACCACTGAAATCATTGGTGGGTACCACCGGAAGAGACAGACAAAGAAACGAAAGAATAAAAGGCTGGGCAAATTATTAGCCAAAAGGCAAAGAAGGACCCTCATAAAATATGTATCAATCGTAACATGGTTGTTGCTTTAGTTTTATATTAAAAACCTCCACACCTTTTCCACCAAGTATGTTTTGATTTTCTTAATGCATATTGGATTAATTGAGCACGAGAGTAATTCAATTTTATTTTTAACAAAATTGAACTTTCATGGCTCTAATGCAATACAATATAATTAATCACACCTATCTAACCTATGTAACCTAATAACCTGAATTTTAGCTTACCTTCTAACTAATAACCTAACCCTAACCCTAACCCTAACCCTAACCTAAACTGGCTGGCATAAGCCTGGCGGCACAACTGCGCGTACGGCGGCTGACTTTGGCCTAACCCTTATGTAACCTAACCTAACCCTAACCTAACCTAACCTAACAAAACCCTAACAAAACCTAACCTGACTTAATCATGTACACATAACCTTACCTTAACCTATTTCACCGTGTTTTAATTTAAATATGGTTCTTATTTTGATACTGTTCGATTACTTAGTTTGTAAACTCACAATGGTTGACAAATATTTAATTCCTCTTTGTTTTTTTTAATGTAATGTAATTAAATACCATAAGAAAGATAAATAATAATAATTAAAATTTTGAAGAACAATGTGACAGCACTTAAATTACAGTTAATAATTAGTAAGTGATATTAAAAAACTTTAAATAAAGAGGAAATTTTACTAAATATCTTTACGATATATCAGGGGAGGACTTCTTTCTTGTCATTAGATTATGCGGATTAGAATTACTTTTTCATTAATGTAACAAAACCTTCACACCAATGGACATCACCAAGGAAAAATTAACATGATATATATATATATATATATATATATATATGTATATATATATATATATATATATATGTTTCTCATGCTAAGGGATTTTCCTAAAGGGAGAAAAAAGAATTATAGTTGTTGGAGAAAACTTTGTTTTGGAACAAAGATTATTTCCTCCTATTCCTTCCCCATCCATCTATTCCTCTCTTTCTCTCTCTCTCTCTCTCTCTCTCCTCCTCCTCTCCTCTCTCCTCACTCTTTTAGACATTAAGAATATATAGAGACAGTAAAGCCACATGGGCCTATCAGGACTGCTGTCCCAGTCAGCCCACTACCCAAACATGCTCATGCAAATCCACAAAGCACCTAGGGCTTGTCAATGCGTTGCTTCCTACAAATCCCAATTTGGCTTGAATTCAAGAGCGGCGTGCATATATGTGATACCCCAAACCATCCCACATGCATTATGGCTTTAAGTTTAGCGGGTCACACATGCCATCTAACAATAGCTGCTATAACTAACCCGCCAATTTGGCTACGTCCAGTATTATATTATATACTTAGCCCATCCACTTAAGCAGATCTAGCCACCGTTTCTTAAATGTTTGAATCGAGTCGCTCAGCAACAGCCTCCTCTGGCAGACTATTCAAAATTTAACAACCCTGTTACTGAATGCATGCTTTCTTATATCAAGATGGCATGCTTTCTTCTTAATTTTCTTATTATGCCCTGGTCACTGTCCATGGTGTTTGTTCTACTATAGGCTGTTATTGGTCTCTATGTTACTCAATAGATGTATGCAAATATTTTTGTGGGCTTGTATCACATGTGTGTGTCCCCTCCTACAGAAATCCTTTCTACAGAGAAAACATTCCTAACTCCTTTAGCCTCTCCTCATTGGCTCTTACACTCAAACCCAGAAATCATCTGCCCATTTCACGTTGCACTCTCTCTTGCCTCCTAGAGATCTTTTCACCAAATAAGGGCTGGCTTGTCCTATTACTGGCTGGCAGCTATTGCGCCACAGTTTACTTATTACTTCCTTGCTCCTGTAAGTAAACAACATTTGCGATTTATTATGCCCAGCATCTTATTGGCTTTATTTCTAGCTTCCAAACACTGATTAGCTACTTCCAAATTACTGCTTATAATCACACTAAATCTTTTTTTCTTGGTCCACAGACTCAAGCCACTCCCCCATATCGTGGTTAAGCTTTGTTGAATTAACCTGGTGGAAGGGAACGCACTTTTTTTGCACAATAAAGGATTCATTTGCCACTTAATCACCTTGCCCACTTTAAAGGTTTATCGGATCATTTTGGATCTTTATGTCATCCTTCACTATTCACAACTGGAGTTGGCCACTTTGGTATCATATATATGTATATATATATACTCTTATATATATATATATATATATATATATATATATATATATATATATATATATTATATAACCAAGGAATAACCATTTCATATATATATATTCACTCATATATATATATATATAACTTCATAATAAATATGTAATAATAATATGTAATATATATATATATATATATATATATATATATATATCACTATCATCATCATATGGCAATGTAGGGGCTCGAGCCGACAGAGGGACATTTTTCCCACCACCTGCAGCGTAGGGGCGGAGGGGCAGCACACCCAAATACCACCAAGGCGGGGTTCTGAGACCCACTCCCGGAGGAAATAGTCCCTACTTTCCCGGAGGCCAGCCCGACTTCCTATCAGTGTGGTCCTACCCTTGGGGGATTACATTAGTTTAAAAAAAAAAATTATATATACTAACCTTTATTTAAAATTATTTTGATTTCCAATGGTATTCAAAAATCGTTGGAATATTTCTGGCCCTTTATGTTCTTCCTTCCACACATATGCACAGAGGTAGCTTAACAGGAATTCCTTCTTTAAACCACTTTTTGGCAATTTTCTTTTCACCTAAGAATACATTATGGCACATTTTATTTCCATACATTAAATTTGCATACGTTAAGGTTATGTTAGGTTAAACAGTTTTTCCAATATTTTTACGTACCTTTGACCACTTTCCTTCTATCGTATTGGTATGAGCTCCTGTTTCTGGGTTAACAAAGTTAATGCTATGATTAACCGTTAAATGCTGTACATCTAGATCGTTCAAGTTTTTGTATCCTTTCCATTCGTCGGTTATTACTATTGTTCCCTTTTCGATGTATTCTTCGATAATTTGTCTTAGCGTTTTACTGTTACGATTCAAGACAGGCACAAAAAAACACTTATTGCTTTCCCTCTCTATTCCTCCCACAACCCATTTTCCTTCAACTTTTCTACCTTTATTGTATTTTCTTTTCCCAAATACCGATTCATCCAGTTCAACGATTAAATTAGGGCCCCCTATTTTTTTTCTTGAATTTAATATTTCAGTTACACACACTTCCCTACAAAAATTATACCAATCTATAACACATTTTTTCGAAAATCCTACCATGGAACAAAGTTGTTTGCAACTTACATCATTAACAAAAAAAAAAATTAGTTTTAATACCTGCGCATAACTTAGATGGGAACGATATAGGAATGAACCTTTAGGGGCTGAGCAATATTTTTTCGTACATTTGTTACATTGAAAATAAAAAACATTAACTTTATATATTTCACATTTTTTTCTACATTTAGTACACTTTTTTTCTGTTAATATTAATTTGAATTCTTGTAAGAAAGCTAATAAAAGAGTGTCGTCAGCACATATTTCATAAATTTCATCTAGTAACATTTTTTTATCGTATAAATCATAACAAAAACTTCACTTCAGAATGTCAGATATATTACTACAGTTTGCGAAGGTGAACCTTCTCCTAAAATAAATGTTTAGAGTAGAGGTGGCAAATATTTCTTATATATATATATATATATATATATATATATATATATATATATATATATATATAATAAAAAAAATATGTATATTTATCATAATGTATCTGTATGTATATATATATATATATATATATGTAATAATATATATATATTGGAAAATCTTTTCTTTTTTTATCTTTGTGTGACTGAGGGCCTCAGAGAAATTAATCACATAAAGCCTTGGTCTTGGGGTCAGCCATAAAATGTCACCAATTTTTTTTGTTTTTTGTTTTTTTACAAGGGCTGAAGTTTATATATATATATATGCATGTATATATGTAAAATGAGTAAAAAAAAAAAACAGTATAAAGTCATGTAAAATGTTAAAGGATGTGTCAGGGTCAGCATAGGCGTTTTCCTTCCACTGTCCTGTCCTTCCATTCCTCCTGTCCCTCCATTCCATTCCCCTCTCTCTCTCTCTCCTCTCTCTCGCCCACAGAGATCTACACTCTCTCCCTACACGCCTCTCTCCTCCTCTCTCAATATATATATATATATATATATATATATATATATATTAGTGATGCAGCAGGTGTCATTTTTTTCGCATCCGTGCCGCGGATGCAGATGTTTGATTTTAACATCCACGGATGCAGATATTTATTAAATACCATATATATATATATATATATATATATATATATATATATATATATATATATATATATATATATATATATATATATATATATATATATATATATATATATATATATATATATATATATATATATATATATATATATATATATTTCAAGTATTAGACACTGTCTTTTTTGGTGTGATACAAGGTGGCAGGGACTGGGACCCAGCAACTCCGAATGCACCTCTGAACCTCTTTCCCCAACCATTTGCCCACATATGTGGTAGAGATCTCTTACAATGGACGCTACTTTTGCACTGACATTGAGAATTCCATGCCAGGAAGGGATTGGGCTTGAAACATAAATTTAAATTGCTAAATGCTCTCAAACTTGGAACATATATAAGTTTAACCTTGGAGGAACAGTAATATTTCCTTGCCATTTGCTTGGTAAATGTTGGCGGCATACCGGTGATTGGATAATGTTTGAATCTAATCGTTGCTTATCTTGGTATTGATAATAGTTTTCAATCATTCACACTACATCGCGTGTGCGTGCCTTCCTTCATCACTATTGGACTGTAGAAATTCTTCCAGTGAATCAGTTCCTGATTCACTTGTAGAAAGATGTTAGTTCTATATGAATTTCGTTTTTTTTCATTTGGCGGGTGGCAGATTAATAGACTGTTCGGATTGAAGTTTTGCAACTGCAACACAAGGTGACAAATATTGCTGCTGTGGGGTCTATAAGTAAATTGCAATGGTATGAAGGTCATTAATTTCCAAGCGTTTTTCAAGCTCTAGTTTAATTACATCTCTCATTCTTTTTTAAGCCATCGGTATTTTTCGTTTGAAGATGGTTCAAAATGCTTGCCCTGCGCCAAGCTTTGGGGTGGTATGTTAAGTCAGACCCAGAAGCTGTAGAGAGGCAGCATGATGATTATTTGGAGGTAGTTTCTTCAAATTGGGTTTCCAAGCCGGCCAATTTTTGGCCGGTAATGATATATGATGATGTCTTTTTCCACATTAATAAGGAGTGTTAACTTTGGAATACCACGAACTGCTGGCATTGTACGAAGCCAAGAGGTTCTTTGGGCAATATAGCATATGCTGATGCTGTTCGGCAGCGAAAGGTTGAGATGTGAATATGGCTGAATTTCTTGGAATATCGGCCAGACTTTGAATTGCCTTCAACTCATTTTAATTTTTCATTTGGACCAAGAAAAGATTTTTATTTTTTTATTACGCCAAAATTGCTTATCAAATCTCGACAATAAACATCCGCGCAACATCCGCTGGGCAAAGCGCGCGCGGATGCGGATGCAGATCTTTGATAATGTGCGGATGCTCCACGGATGCGAAGATTAATCGTACCATCACTAATATATATATATATATATATATATATATATATATATATATATATATATATATATATATATATATATATATATATATATATATATATATATATATATATATATATATATATATATATACTAATGTAGTAATCAACATTATTATTGGGACTGAAATTTAAATGCGTTTTTATTGGTTGTGGGAAGAGTTTTTTTTGGCGAAGGCGCTGTTGGGGTTGAAGGTGGTTGTGTTGGCACGTAGTTGAAGCACTGTTTACAGCAGAAGGATGTATGTGGTTTTATTTGGTAATATGAGCTTTTCTAGTGGATTTACGGTGATTGGGCGGGAGGGTTTAAGGGTTTTAGCTTTGGGATGATAATTGCTCTTTTTTCAGATGAAAAGTCATTGCGTGAACTGTTGCGTTTGGTACGAGGGATAAGGTCCAGTCACTGTTTCCCAAGTGTTTGATATGTTTGCTTGGTCTATCATGTCCGGTTGCTACCGGTTTCCGGGTGCCTGAAGTGTGTTTGCACTATGTCGAAGTTGGTGTTGCTTTCTATTGTTTTGGATTTGTATGGTTTGCTTAGCGAATATATGTTTGTGTGTTGTTTATTTGTTTGTAGATTATTGTTGAAGTTTAGGTTTTGAGTGATTCGTGTGTAGGAGGAGGGAGGAGTATAGGTATTTTGCGGTATTCCAATATTTTGTGTTGTTCATTCTTCATTTGTGTTTTGTAGTTTTTTTTGTTGTTAGGAGTGTTTGGTGTTTGAAGTGTGCTTTTGTTAGGTTTTGTGATTTGAGTGTTTGGGTGTGATTTGTGTTCTAGTTTGTTTGTGCTGTTTTTTTTTTTTTAGTAAGGTTGCGTTGTTGTTTAATCAGGTTTGATTTCCTTGCTTGGGTGTTATGGTTAGGTTATGGCCTAAATCCCCGGGGAATGTTTTGGTTTGCGGCTTTTTTTGAATTATTGACGTGAAGTTTTGGATAGCTGTTTTGGATAGCTATATTTAGTGTTGTGAATTATTGATATATATAGGTTGTATGTTATTTGTCTCTATATGTTGTAGGTATTTTCAGTCTC
>JABUQX010140158.1:12500-22500 GCA_015478945.1 Trachelipus rathkii
ATATATATATATATATATATAATAATAATAACTAATAATATATATATATATATATATATATATAAATACCTCCTTTGATATCTTACCTTATATAATAAATCAGAGAGAATGGTGTGTCCTAACTACTCAGAATGTCAGAGAAGAATGTCTTGCTCCTAGTCAAAAGGAGGAGACACTACGTTATATCCTATTTTGTCATAATAGTTAGAATTAACTCAGATGATGGCTCTCTACTTATGGCGTCTCTCATTATTTATAGTCTTCATTGTTCTCTACATTGCTTTTTCTTCCGTAATACTTAATATATACATTGTTCTATTCGCAAACCTTATGACTGAAGTACCCCGAATATCTTTTGCTTAATTTCCCCATATTTTATTGTTTATTACAAGCAAGAACGAACTTAGCACGGTGTAGGTCTTTAGGCAAATAAACATGATCTTTTTCGTAATGAGAATCAGTGCCAATGGTTTTTCCATAAGGGTTGCCAATTTCTTCAAGGAACTATTATAATCTAAAAGTTCATTAGGTGAATCTTTTTGTAGCAAACTACCAAGTGCCGATTAGTTTTGACAGAACATTAACAAAGCGGGAGTTACTCCGTCGGAGGTTATGAGACTTATTCTCAGACATTAGAAAACAAATGCAGGACCCGCGTTCATTCCAAAGTTTTATTAGAGGCGTCATTCAACATGCAATGAAAACTAGTAAATAATGAGGCATTTAATTTTTCACAAAGTCCGTTCGAATTCGGTCAATTTGACGATGAGGTGCAATGCTCCATGCCTTACATTTTACAAACATCTTTAAATGAGCGGGATGTGAACTCTATCCGTGACAAGTTTTGATATCACGTCACAAAATGGAAATGTATCATTTATTAATATGTTAATTATTGCTTCACCACCAGCTTCTTTCAAAGTGTTCAAAAGGGTATTTATTAAATCTATGTGTAAAAGTAAGCAGGTATTTATAACCCTTGCTATTTGGTAATTTAAGTGGGTAAGCATGAAGGACTTGAAACTTGGAGAATATTTCTTGGTAGCGAGCAAATTCTGGATTAATCATGCGTGATGATTTGTTATGTTGACAGATGCAACATTATTCAACATGCAATGCAAACTAGTAAATAATGAATCATTTAATTTTTCACAAAGTCCGTTCGAATTTGGTCAATTTGACGATGAGGTGCAACGCTCTATGCCTTACATCTACAAACATCTTTAAATAAGCTGGAGGTGAACTTTAAGTTATTAAGTATTACTTTAAGTTCTAGATAATTTTATTTTTTAAAAGCTCTTTACTTTATAGTCTGCTCTCTTTCTGTACTCAGTTCAAAAGAAATTTATTTTTTTCGTGTTAAATGTATTTATTAATTTTTCGGTATATATTTTTTATATAAGTAAATAAATTGGTAAAATATCATTCATTAAATAATTACTATCTAGTACTTCGGTGGAAGATCAGAATTAATTCTACAACTGTTTAGCATATCTCGTTCTAATTGTTTTCTTTGTTCTCTTCCTAAATTAAATCTATCGTCAATATTATCTGTAGCAGACAGTCCCGATTAGCTAAAATTGCTCATGAAAGAGAAGTCTAGCATGGGCGAAATCTCGGCGTCCTCCCTATCAACCCATTTTGACATAAGAATTTTTGTGATTGGTCGAAGTTTTTTTTTAAGACGTGCCAGTATGCTCACCATTGGCTGGAAGGCCGTAGCACTTTGCTCCTTCTATCCAAATTTGCAAAATTCCATTTCATTCCTTCCATTTCCATATCCTTTCCACCAATAATCCCCTATTTAATAATTTATTTGATATTTCGTTATCCAATTTCCATTCTTTTTTCCTTCCACTAATTAAATTTAATACCACACGTTATGATGCTATTCATTTATTATGTTGCCTGTACCTAAAATCCATCATGGCTGCCCGGAGCGAGCAAATTTTTCCCTTTGACTCCGGCTCCGGTTCCCTTGATTCCATTAAAATTACCGTGCAATCCGGCTCAGGCTTCCAGCATTTTAAAATTTCCGCTGTTGACTCTACTCCGGATCCCGGCTCCGGCATTTTAAAATTGTATGGCTCCGGCTCCGGCATTTTAAAATTGTATGGCTCCGGCTCCGGCTCCTACACTGGCTCCGGCCTTTCTTCCATTTGCACTTATGAAATCATTAATTCTGTTACACAAAATTTTTTATGGTATTATTATTATTTGAATGTTTGGTAATGACATCTTTATTTACTTAGAATTAAAAACTTAGAAAATGTTCAAAATAAGAATTTTAAGAAATACGGAAAAAGAATAATTCACTTCCTAAATTTTAAAATATAATTACTCTTTGAACGATGAACTGCTGTTTACGTAATATTTATTTAAAAGCGGAAAAATTGTATTTCAGTTTCATCCTAAAAATGAATTTAAATAATTTGGTGCAAAACGCTAAAATAATAATATAATTTTTTTACGAAATTTTTTTTTTTTTTTTTTTTTTTTTTAAATATAATTCACTTTCTTCCTAAATTTTAAAATAATTCTTTTTTACCTTGAACTGTCTGAGCATATGTAATATAAATTTATTCAAAACATTTGTTTCTTAAATAAAACTTTAATAAAAGATCTTCTTGCAGTCGCCGGTATCGGGGATTTTATTAATTTTAAAGCAAAATAAACTCTCAAACATTCACTTGACGGTGGAACGAGAGCTTACTGGAGCAAAGAACGCATATTTTAAAAAATTACCTGGGATAATTAAGGGATTGCTTCGCTTTAACTATTAACTTTGTTTTAGATGGAATTTCATCTAATGCGCCGGGAATTTGCTTGGCTTTTTCTAAGAAGGGATTTTTTAGATTGAAGGTCTTTTACTATTGAAGTAAGATTGTCATTTCCAATCCTTTTCCTGCATGGTGGGTGCATTGTTTGCATGCAAATTTGCTTCTTCATCGACAAAAGTGCCACAAGGGAGGATTCCTGAAACTGCGGAACTATCTGACTCCGAGATTTCTGTTCGATAAGTTATTCATTTTAAGTCCTAGTTCACAAGAAGAACATTCATAGCTTAATATCAGAATCTTCCAGTGAACTGTGGATCAACAAAAGATGGTTGACAAAATATTTTGTACTCAGTTAACATTCTTTCCCCTCTTTCCATATGTATGAAATTTTTTTATGAAATGTCATTTGCTATAATCAGCACCTCTATATAAAATTTTTCCTACAGTTAAAGTCTTCTGGTTGATCTTTTTAAGACGTGCCAGAATTATGTGTGTTTTAATAAATTGGTGTTTTCGATTTGTTCCCACTGACAATTTGCAATCGGAGAAAAAAAGAAGTTCAGGATTACTGGCAGCAATCATAATAAAACAGTCTTTTAGCGGCAAGCCTTTCGAATTTCCTATCTTGTCTCTTCATCTAAGATTGCTTTTTTTTCCAGCTTGACGCTACCCAGAACTTCTTAATTTTAGGGTACACGTTGCTTTGCTATCAATAACTACTTAGTTTGTACTTGCCGGGCCAGGGCGTGCTTTTCACTGCTACGACTCCGGCGGCTCCGGATCCAGATTTATAATTTCTGTAAATGCTCCACCTCCGAATTCCAGCTCCGGCTCTGTAGCTCTCAGCCTCAAAAAAATTTCGGCTTTGGCTCCGGCTCCGGCACCGAAGCCGGCTCCGGCGGGCTCACAGCCTGAAAAATCGTTGCTTGATTGCAGGTACGGACGATTCTGCATTTCCATTAGCCTTGTTTTTTCTAAGCGCCGTATGCAAATTTTGTGGTAATGAACCACTCTCTTTATCGGAAAAAAACGGCATATGGGTGATACTTCGTTTATTCGCCAAGCTACTCATTGAGCTGGCGATAGCTACGTTTCTCACTTTTGCAAATACTACAGACTCAATTCAGTCTCGGTGCCGAGGAAGGTATTGCGTACGTTGCAAATTTTTTGCCTTTTCAAGCGCATTTCATGTTCTTTTCCACATTATGAACTTTATTTCATCTGGGCGACCTTTAAAGAGATTTGTCAGAGGGAATAAAATGTTTATCTACCAAATTCCCGTGAAAGAAATTCAACAAATGGCACGGGGTTGTTTTCGCCCTGGTTTAGCAACTTGCAATATTGATTTGCGCATACTTTTGTTCGGTGGAAAACTACTCTCTCTCTCATTTTTATGCAGAACTCAGAAATAGAACTTTCACTTTTAACAAGCCTTTTTCTGATTAAAACGCACGTTCATGTATGATGAGAGCTTAAAACTTGCGCTAGCAATTTTTTAAATGTTTCCTGTTACGGAGCAGCAGCAGGGTATCATCCCAGCACCGTAGCAACAACAATTTAAGTCCCGACGCCGCTGCTGAAGCCTGATGCAGAACCATCGGACGCGGTGGTAAATAGCTTTTAAGAATCTTCATGGTGAATGTATATGTTATATAATGAAGCTACGTATCGTCAGCTTAGAAAAAAAATTACAACCCTGTAAATGAAAATTGTCTTTCATCCGCGGTAAAGTGAATCTATGTGCTTTAGCGTGACCATCGTTTACACATTATCTCAGGTCTAGCATATCAGACGAACTTGATTGTTATTAAGTGTTGGTAACAAAGATACAGGAAACGCTCACTCAGAATTGTTTGATGTATCATGTAGCTCATCTTATATTAATAAATGGAAACCTTGGTTTGAATTTAGTTTCACCAATCTTAAAATGAACCCAAAAATTCTTAATTTTTCAATATTTTTATCAAATTAAGAAGTAAAGCAAACCGCTGCTTTTCTGACCTCTAAAACGTCACCTTCGGGTGTTTCTTAATCTCTAATCATTTTTCTTTTTTGTGTATTTTTTAATTTTATGAAAGCCTGTTTTTTTGAAAATCTACATTTTATTTTCGATAAACTTTATACCTGAATTGCATAGATGACACCCACAAAATGTTTAAATGAGTTTTGATTTTTTGAACCCAGATCTCAGCAATGGTGCAATCAAACCCTTTTTTTTTTATTAAATGAAAAATTGCGATAATTTTTTTCTTGTATGAAATGCGATTAGGATGGAAATTTCTGGGAGAAAACATGTAGTCAGGAGAGATCCATTTTTATTTAGATAATTTTGGAGGTATATACTAGTAGTTTCGATTCGCTCTTGGAACAAATTTGAATTTTTTTTTTTTTTTTTTTTTTTTTTTTTGAGTAATTTTTTTACACCAAAAAAAATTGTATCTATTATCTCGCCCGAATAATATATACATAAGTGAAAAAAAATTTGTTGATGTTTATTACCTGATAAATTAGGGAAAATTTTCTCTAATTCACTTAAAGAAAAAAGAAAGAAAAAAACGGATATCAATATTTCACTTTTTTTTTCTTTTTTTCTTTTTTTTTTTAAGTGCAATACTGACATACTTTTTTTATTACTTATCCGATCAACATCAAATTTTCAAGGCGTAGTCGGGCGAGATACATATTTTTTACTAGATATTTTTTTGTACACAAAAAATAATTCCTCAAAAAATTTTAATTTGTTCCAAGGACAAATTCACAACTGCATATAAAAGAAAAAATTATTGAAAATTTATCCACGGCCACAGTACTGAAAATTTTATGCCAATCGGATCGCAGAAATTACAATTTTCGAATTTAAATTCAAAGATCTTTTAGCGAAAGGGGCCAGTGGTGGGGTTCTTTAGTTTTTTGGGGGGTCAAATATCAATATTCTATCGATTGGGTGTAACCACTCTTTATGATGAAAAGGCCCTCAAATTTTGGAGTCATTTCGAAAAATAGTTTAGGAGTAGAAAACAGCAAAGCTATAGGTTTTCAAAAAAAAAAAAAAAATGACTGTATGTAGACACAGAAAAAAAAAATGGTTGAATTAAAAATTTGGGTCCATTAGAATGGGTCCACTTATGCAAACAAAATCAAACCGTCCTTTTGCACTTTCTGCCCACACCAAAGAGAGGTGAATTTGTCTCTCTAATGAGAATTATTTGAAATAAGGAAGGAAAAAAAAAAAAAAATAGGTTGAAAATTAAAGGTCCATTGTTTAAGAATGGGTCTAAAATGGGGTCCGCCTTAAACAAAAATCACACCGTCCCCTTTTGCACTTTCTTACAAAGAAGGTAGAATTTGTCTACTCTAATGAGGAATTATTTGAAGTTCAAAAGTAAGTTTTCTGTTAATGGGTAATTCTCAATTTTACTGCCTCCGAATCTTCGAGAGCTTTTCTCCATGTGCCCATCATTCAGATTTTGACTCGTGACGTCACCGTTCTCATAAGCACACATTTCATTCAGATGATTCTTTCTTTTGCATATATCGGATATAAAATTCCACCTAGTCATCTGTTTAGCTCTTTTATTTTTTAATATCGTATGATTTTATAAATAGAGTTAATACTTATTAATAATTCCTGTATTTATATGAGAGTACTAAAAGACAAACGCAATCAAATAGAGAATACAAAGTTATGGAAGCGTGGGAATTTTTTTCGACCCTTTCTACCATATTATAATATAAATATATATACTCGAGATTTGGAGGTTTGGTCTTGCAATAACCCATACTTAAAATCTATACCCATTTGAAAATTCTTTAAAAATGGCAAACCTAAAATATTCATTTTAAATCAAGCTTGCATGGTACATGTTTCTTTAGTCCAGAGCATCTACCACAGCAGACAAATTTTTGGCTCCATAAGCTTCAATTTCACTTTCGTTCTACAAGCTGCCTTTAAAGGCCTATTGCGGGATTTTCGTTTATCTACATCATCGGCGTAACCAATGGTGCTTATAGGAAGGCCTGAATATAAGATAACAAATAATCCTATCAAATTCCTATCAGCAATTTAAAAGTTTTTTCCCTTACACACCATTATTTCCTGTGAATTGCATGCAGCATTCTCTGATCAAAGCTTCCTGATCTTTAAGTTGTCAGTTAGTTTTGCCATTGCGGATTAAAACGGTGTTTGGGAGGTACTTGGCAAAAGGAACTTCTATTTGAGAATCGATAAAATTTATGCAATTAATGTCTTCTAAATATTCACACCATTTTTGCTATCACCCTTTAAATTGGGACCCAACAACGTTGTTAAAATTTTTAAAATTTGGAACATGTCTGTACATTAATTTTTTCAATTCCTCTATCTCTCCTCTTAAGGGACAATTGTCTCTCTTGGCTATTGTATTATTATTATTGCATTGTGGTATTTATTATTATTATTATTATTATTATTATTGTATTGTATTATTGGTATTTTATTATTATTATTATTATTATAGATTTTTAAAATAAAAATATCTGATTTTCCTTTCAATGGGCTGAGAGACAGATCGTGTCAAAATATATAATATCATGAAGTGGAGATATTAAATGCTTGCTAGCATTGCTATACGACGTTGAGCTATCCTACAGCGCAGGTTGTAGCTTTGTTTCTACAATGATTGGAAGTGTTGCGCTAATATACCTAAAACCATAGAGTCTGTAAATCAATCAGCAGTTTTTTTAGAACTACCACCGCGTTCTCCATCCTTCAAAAAACATTGCCCTGATAACTGCTAATGCTTCTGAATATCTTTAAAAAACCATCTGCATCAATTGCTCGGCATCGTGCATGTCCTGCAAACGGGCGCACAATCAAAATAATAATTTTTTTGAAGAGAGAGAGAGAAATGGCCATAGAAGAAGAAAGTGCTCAGCCAAACACGACAAGTTTAAAGTCAGTTCTCCTCTGGTGTTCCAGTAAGAGTGGAGGTTTATGTCAGTACACAGTAACCTTCTGGAAGTGTGTTTCTAATTTAAATAAGATTAAAATCCTTTTTTTTGAACGTGCTTTGTGCAAATCTCATTACTTAAAATTACCGGAAATCGGCTTTTATACAACTCTCTCTCCACGGCTCCGGGCAGGCCACCTCTGTCCCCAGTCCGGAGTTTTTTGCGTAATAATTAATATTAATTAATAATTAATAATAAATTATTAATTAATAATAACTTTTATAACAAGTTGAAATTTTATTACCTTGTAGGAAAAGAGAAAAAAAATGATAAAAAATAAATTTGCATATTTGCTTATTTATTTTTCTGAAAAAAATTAAAAAAAGTGTTTTATAGAAGTGTTTTCATTTATGTTCAGCTGATTCAGGAACAACGGAACAGAGGAAACTTGAAGAGAGTGACAGGGAAACTAAGAATACTTTTGTAGCTTTTTAATGAATATAGATGTCACAAAATAAGTTAGAAAATAATAAATAAAAACTTTGAAAAAAGTGTAATATATATATATATATATATATACTCTCTCTCTCTCTCTCTCTCTCTTTCTATATATATATATATATATATATATATATATATATATGCGAAAATATATTTATATATATATATATATATATATATATATATTGCCACAAAGGCTCCTCAGTACCGTGGGTTATCACAAGTACATGAGAACCGGACACATTAATAGCAATTTTTCTTGAAATAATAGACTTCCTCTCAATAAACAACTCACCATCACAGGATTGGCATTTGATACACATATATGGGATTACACCCTCCATCGAGAAAGCAACATTGCATCTAGACCCACACATAGAGGAATTAAGCTCTCGTTGAAGCATTAAGAGGAAGAAACTTTTGATCAACGCAAAGAGACGAAGACAATAAGTATACAGACAGTAATGTTTCGCTTCTTTTAAACTTCGTCACCCGCCTAAGGTCCCCACAATATTAAAATCTAACACTCAAAAATAAGAAATCGTTCAGAATAAAGCTTACATAATAATAACTAGCTACCTTCCCACCATACATATCCACCACCCCCTGATTGAAACAAAAATCCTCCCAATAAAAGACAATCTTGGGATGATGGGCTGTCAATTATATAGTAAATCACTCTCAACAGATCACTGACATCGAACACCTATAACAAACCCTACACCTAGAAGAAAAAAACATACACCTTCAATATATTGTTCTAGCATATGCAACACTCTTTGCCCACCCCAACCCCCACAGCCACACACCCCCATTTATAAAATTTACCTAAAGAACGAATATCGGATATTCAAATGACACTATACACCAAGCACTTCCACTTGAAATTTCCAATACAGAGCAAACGTTGGTAATGTGTCGCGGCTTCACTCTGGCCACACCCCTCCCTTCAGATATACAAATTTAAACATCTTAATGATGCCTCTCCCAACTGTCAAAGATGTCCATCTCAAACAAACGACGACACAAAACATCATCGTAAGATCAGACTTCACTTAAGTTAATAAATCTTTGGGCTCGGCTTATGATGGTGGCTGAAATCTCAGGGTTGCCCGCTTTCTCATAGGATGGAAGTGGGGGGGGGGGACAAAGTAATTAAATATATATATATATATATATATATATATATATATATATATATATATAACATATAATATATATATATATATATATATAACACAGATTAAGGAGGATGCTGCTATTAATCCTTCATCGTTAACAGGAGTGCTGACTAATATTTGTCTAAAAAGTGTTTTTAGTAGAATGTAACGGAAGTTAACGTTAATCGTTAACGTTAACCTTCTTCAAAATATGTAATTAATACTTAATAGCATCATATTTCAAAAATAATAGGATATACCAACTTACAGTTTTAATACAAATATGTATATTTTTATGAATTACAACGCTTATTAGGCCTACTTCTAATATTTTCACTAGTCACAAAAGATTCAAGTTCAAGTAACGTAGGAAAGAAGTTAATGACTCATTGAATGGGCAACAGTCACTATCTTTTTTTTTTCTTGAACAATGAGAAAAAATATGTTAAACATTACTAACCAGGATAATAACCGTGTATACATTTTAGCTATTGAGGTAGTGTTTAGGAGGAATTTTGGAAGAAAAGTTTATCTGTTATCGAAATCGAACCTAATACAATTTATAATCTGATAAGAAAATATTTTATAAACTCGTAAATTAAGGTAACGGTTAATGGATGTAGGGTAAAA
>JABUQX010140159.1:5000-10000 GCA_015478945.1 Trachelipus rathkii
TATAATTAACTGAATTTATTCATAAATTTGAACTAAAAATAATAAAAATAAAAATAAAAATTTTAAAAATATTAAATGATTTTCTATAAATTAGATCTTAAAAAGAGATAATAATTATTATAAATTTTATTATTATCATTATTATTATTATTATTATTATTATTATTATTATTATTATTATTATTATTATTATTATTATTATTATTATTATTATTATTATTATTATTATTATTATTGTAACCAACCAATATATATATAACGAATATTATCAATATAATCTGTGTGTTGTGTGTGTGTGTGTGTGTGTGTGTGTGTGTGTATGTGTGTGTGTGTGTGAGTGTGTGTATGGTTAGTTTGTTATTATTATTAAAATTAATAGAATAGATGTTTGTTTTTAAAATATTTATTTTAGAAACAAAATCAGCCAAAAAAATGTAAAGAAAGTATAATATTCATACCTATTGTAATGCAAATAATGAAAATAATAATAATAATAATAATAATAATAATAATAATAATAATAATAATAATAATAATAATAATAATAATAATAATAATAATAATAATAATAATAATAATAATAATAATAATAATAATAAAAATAATAATAATAATAATAATAATAATAATAATAATATAATAATAATAATAATAATAATAATAATAATAATAATAATAATAATAATAATAATAATAATAATAATATAATAATAATAATAATAATAATAATAATAATAATAATAATAATAATATATAATAATAATAATGATAATAATAATAATAATAATAATAATAATAATAATAATAATAATAATAATAATAATAATAATAATAATAATAATAATAATAATAATAATAATAATCAGAATCAGAATCAGAATATGTTTATTCAAATAAGAAAAATTACATTTTTTACAATTACAATATTTAACAATTTAGTTATACCAATTAATTATAATAACCAAAAATAATTTCCCTAGTATCTGAAATGGGTCTACTAATTGCAACACAATGTCATGTCCTTTGAGACCCGAAATATGGTTAATAAAAATAAGTTTAAAAATGGTTATAATAAACAATAATAATACTACTACTACTACTACTACTAATAATAATAATAATAATAATAATAATAATAATAATAATAATAATAATAATAAAGCAATAATAATAATAATAATAATAATAATAATAATAATAATAATAATAATAATAATAATAATAATAATAATATAATATAATAATAATAATAATAATAATAATAATAATAATAATAATAATAATAATAATAATAATAATAATAATAATAATAATAATAATAATAATAGTATATTAACAATCATTATATTAGAAATAATGATTGTTAATATACTAATAATAATAATTAATAATAATAATAATAATAATAATAATAATAATAATAATAATAATAATAATAATAATAATAATAATAATAATAATAATAATAATAATAATAATAATAATAATAATAATAATAATAATAATAATAATATCAAAAATAATAATCATAATAATAATAATAATAATAATAATAATAATAATAATAATAATAATAATAATTTTAATAATAGTTAATAATAATAATAATAATAATAATATTAATAATAATAATAATAATAATAATAATAATAGTAATAATAATAATACTAATACTAATACTAATAATAACAATAACAATAACAATAACAATAACAATAATAATAATAATAATAATAATAATAATAATAATAATAATAATAATATAAGAATAAGAATAATAATAATAATAATAATAATTATAACATAATAATTGTAATAATAAAAACAATTACGACAAATACAACAATATTAATCACAATCACAATTATAATCATAATTACAACTAAATTTATAATAATTTCAATATAATTATAATAGCTACAATCATGCTTACAACAATAAAAATAATAATAATAGTAATAATAATTATAAGTAAATAATAATAAATATTAATTATAGCAATAATAATTACGATAATAATAATAATAATAATAATAATAATAATAATAATAATAATAATAATAATAATAATAATAATAATAATAATAATAATAATAATAATAATAATAATAATAATAATAATAATAATAATAATAATAATAATAATAATAATAATAATAATAATAATAATAATGATAATAATAATAATAATAATAATAATAATAATAATAATAATAATAATAATAATAATAATAATAATAATAATAATAATAATAATAATAATAATAATAATTATAATAACAATAATGATAATAATAATAATAATAATAATAATAATAATAATAATAATAATAATAATAATAATAATAATAATAATAATAATAATAATAATAATAATAATAATAATAATAATAATAATAATAATAATAATGATTATTATAATAAAAATAATAATAGAGAAAATAATAATAATGATAATAATAATAATAATAATAATAATAATAATAATAATAATAATAATAATAATAATAATAATAATAATAATAATAATAATAATAATAATAATAATATAATAATAATAATAATAATAATAATAATAATAATAATAATAAAAATAATAATAATTATAATAATAATAATAATAATAATAATAATAATAATAATAATAATAATAATAATAATAATAATAATAATAATAATAATAATAATAATAATAATAATAATAATAATATTAATAATAATAATAATAATGATAATAATAATAATAATAATAATAATAATAATAATAATAATAATAATAATAATAACCATAATAATAATAATGATGATAGTAATGATAATAATAATAATACTACTACTACTACTACTACTACTACTACTACTAATAATAATAATAATAATAATAATAATAATAATAATAATAATAATAATAATAATAATAATAATAATAATAATAATAGTAATAATGGTAGGTAGCTAGATTTTACGTAGGTTCAATCCCTGAGTTAGTTATTTATTAATATTTATTTAGGTAATACGTTTTTAATTTTTTAGTAAAAGATTTGGTAGAGTTTTCGGTTTTGAAGTCTTGTGGCATTGAGTTGTAAAGTTTAGCTGCTTTGTAGCTGACGCTTTGAGTGGCTTTTTTTAGTCTACAGAAGGGAGGGTTTATGTAAGTATTATTTCTTAGGTTTATTTGATTTGCTACGCGCCTTGCTTGGTTTGAATGAAAATTTGCTAGCAAGAAGTCACATGCATTGTTATGGATAATTTTATGTATTTCTTTCAGGAGTGATATATTTAGCAAGTCTTTAAACTGCAATATCTTTAGGCTTTTGAATAATGGTTGTGTATGGCTGTAAAAGTCTCTTGTATTGCTAATGAGGCGAATAAATCGCTTCTGTGTTACTATAACAGGGTGAATTACTGAGTTACTTGTGGTACCGTAGATAGGAAGACAAAGTAGGTGAGGGTGTATTAGTGAATAGTATAATTTCCTAAGAATGTAAAGTGGTACAAAATTTCTTAATTTTATTAGCATATACAGGTATCTCGACAGTCTGCTAACTAGGTTGTTAATATGCTCTTTAAATGTCAGTTTATCATCGATTGTTAATCCAAGTATTTTAGCATTTGCAGCCCTATTCAGTTCTACATTGTTAATATTAATATTTAAATCGTTAATTGGTTTGTTGCTAAAAATTATGTAAGATGTTTTATTTAAATTTAAAGATAGCTTATTAGCATCTATCCATTTCATTATTTTTGTTAATGTGTCAGTTGCTTTACGAGATAGAGACTCGGCATTTTTGTCATTTATTAAAATGCAGGTATCGTCAGCAACAGAGACTGAAAAAGCGTCATGAGAGTTGAACAAATTATTTGTATATAGAGTAAATAAAAACGGTCCAAGAATTGAGCCCTGGGGTACGCCGGTTGATGTTTGAAGTGTGGCTGAATTAGTTTCATTTAGTTTTACGTATTGAGATCTCTCCTTTAAGTAGCTTTTAAACCATTGTAAGTTTGTCCCTTCAAAGCCCATTTTGTTCATTTTACTTAATAGTATGTCATGATCAATCATGTCAAAAGCTTTTGTGAAATCTAATAATAATAGCAGGGAGGAGTCTTTATTTTCTATATTTCTGTACAGTTTTTCGGTTAAGCAAATGAGGGCATCAGCAGTTGAACGTCCTTTTCTAAATCCAAATTGTGAATCATTAAGAATATTGTTTGATATAAAATATTCTGTTAACTGATTGAAAACTAATTTCTCAAATATTTTACTAATCGTGTTTGTGATAGCTATTGGTCTGTAATTTTTTGCTAGGCAAAGGTCTCCTTTTTTAGGTATAGGGATCACTTTTGCTGTCTTGAATATATTTGGGAAAATTCCTGTCAAAAATGATTCATTGAACAAGTGTTTTAAAGGGCTGGCTATTATGTCGGCAGCGAGTTTGAGGATGTGATTGGGGATAGAATGAACATCACATTTTTTGTTTTTTAATCCGGCGATTACTTTTTTTACCTCCGGGACAGTGATGGGAATAAAGGAAAAATGAGACTCGTAGTCTGGGAGAAAAGTTTCATATGATGTTTGACTAGGGGGCTTGTCTCTCAAGATTTGCTTACCGACGTTTACGAAGTATTCGTTTAGTCCGTCTGCGATCTTATTTTGGTTGGTTGTTAACTGATTGTTTAAATTCAGTTCTTTTATACATTGTGAGTTTTTTTTGTTATTGTTGATTAATTTATTGATTAAACCCCAAGTGGCCTTCGAGTCTTTGTTGCAATCCTGGAATTTGTTAGAGTAGTGTTTTCTCTTTGCTTTCTTAAGAACTGCCTTTAATTGTTTATCATATGTGTTATACACTTGGAATGGTATAATTTTGTTTTTAAAGTTTCGGTAGAGTTTATGTTTTTGGTTGATAGAGTTTAGCAAAGCTGGTGTTAGCCATGGGTTTTGAATTCTTTTAGCACCAAGTTTTTTCGTTTTAATAGGGAATGATTCGTCGTAGCATTTA
>JABUQX010140160.1:0-2500 GCA_015478945.1 Trachelipus rathkii
ATCGATTGTTAGCTAAGATCGATTCGGATCGGATGGTTTTAACTCCTTACGTTCGATGAGAACAACCTCGCGTTCAGATGCGCCACGCTCGCTCAAATCAATAATAATAATAATAATAATAATAAAACATTGATGAATAAAAATGAGGTCAGAAAGGTTCTTGTTGAGTAGATGGAAAAAAAAAAAGTTATTTTATTTGATTTCAAGGATTAAATTTTCTTTAATTTTTAGTTATTTTCTTTTAAAAATGAGCTCTTGCTGGAGTCAAATTTGTATAATAGAAAACGGAAGTTTTTAAGGGCTGCTAATGGATGCCAAAAAGTGTATTAGGGAAAAAAGAGGGAAACAAGTTGTACCTAAAGTATATATATCATTATCATATCTATGTTGATGTATATATTTTTAACGATATATATATATATATATATATATATATGTATATATATGTATATGTATATATATATACTGACTTTTAATATTTTTTGGGTTCTTAAGGCAGGTGGGCGTTGCCTACTCTGCCTACCCTCAAAGCCGCCACTGTCTATATCTCCTCTCCTCTCTCTCTCCTCCTCCTCCTCCTGTTATTTATTTTCTGTATATGTATGTATATGTATGTGTAAAAAAAAAATATGTGTGTGTGTATGCGTTTAAAACTCGAGTCTCAACTTATTTATGCATAAATTCCAGTCGCCTTTGCTTAAACTAATTCACCAAATCTTTTTCATTTAATTCTTTTATTTTTTTCCAACTTAATTATTATTTCCATTTTTTTTTTCGATTGATATTCTGGCTAGAGACGAGCATCGTTTTGAGTCATACTGCTTCTTAAAAATTATTTAATACGATCCAGAATAGAAAAAGTTCTTTCATTTGAAACGGATGGTACTGGTATTGTTAATAGAAATTTAGGTAATTTTGTACTTTTGCTAAAAGCAGTCAGCAGTCCGAGTTTATGAAATAGTTCAAAAAGAAAGCACACATGCAGATTTGCATTTCTTGTGAAGTCATATGACGGGGTAAATATATTTAAGCTATCAAATTAATGTTTTATAATCAATCACATTTTGCAACTTATATATATATATATATATATATATATATGTATATATGGCACTGCCTGTTCTGGTGCTCACTACTATATATATATATATATATATATATATATATATTTATATATATATATATATATATATATATATATATATATATATATATATATATATATATATATATATATATATATATATATATATATATATATATATATATATATATATATATATCTTCTTACATCTCTTGCATCCGCTCCCGCAGGAGGGCTCATGAGCCAGTCAGCATGACCAATCTCTTAATCCATTCCCCTCTGTCTTCCAAGATCAGTTCTTCAATCAGCTGGATCATAGATGGCATCTGATGTCTTCTACGCGAATCTTCTACGGAGTCCATCCATCTCTTCCGTGGTCTTCCCCCTCGGTCTGCCTCCCTCCGTTCTCCAGTCCCATCTCCTCCTGGCCACTTTGCCACACTCCATCCTCTTCAAATGTTATCACCACCTCAATCTCGTTGGATCTATCTTGTTAATAATAGATACTACTCCTATACCTTCTCTAATTCCCTCATTTCTCACTCTATCCCTCCTGGTCTTTCCGGAAATGACTCTTAGCACATTCATTTCCGTGATATGCGCTCTGCTTTCCTCTTTTGTCGTTATACTCCATGTTTCTGCTCCATACAGAAGAACCGATGAAAATTATCCTCTTCACCTCTTCTTTAATCTAATTATCCCTGATAATGGGATACAAAGCTCCTTATCAATTCTGCTCGTAATCTCCAATGCACTTCCTCCCTCTCTACCGAACATTCCTACCAGATACTTGTATTTATCTACGCTTTCAATCACCACCCCATCAACCTCCACTATCAACTCCTCTTTTTCCTCTCTGCTTACTATCATAATTTCTGTTCTCTCCACGTTCATGCACAATCCCGCTTATCTCAGTTTGCCAGCAGTAGCCAGCAGAAGCCAGCACAACCATCCTCAGTTTATCTCCATCCTCACTTCAACACGCTAGGTCATTTTCATAAGCCATTATGTCTCCATATAAATCTACTACCTCCTCTCTCACCGCCTTTATTACAACATCCAAGTATGCCACAAACAGAATTGGTGACGATACACTTCCCTGCTTTACACCAACTCCCACCTCAATCCATTCTCCATTTTCATAACCAGTTCTTACATTACAACTATCATTTTTGAACATACTCTCCAAAGTCTTCTTCAAGTAACTATCTACTCCATAATCTCTCTCTAAAACCTCAAACAATTTCTTTCAATGATCAGGAATGCAAGAGGCAAAGTACCATGAGCACCCGCCGTTGTAATACCTATAGAAAAGAGATTGTGCGCTAATGTCACGCCTCAGAGAAAGAGGCTTAAGGTTGTTTGAAAGTATGGGACAGTTTATTAGTTTCTTAGCCTTTGACTCAACTTTATTCA
>JABUQX010140163.1:17500-22667 GCA_015478945.1 Trachelipus rathkii
CGCGAAAGCTTGAAAAAAAGCAAAGATATTTTTTCGTTAAAATGAGAAAACTGAATAAATGAAAGGAAACATGAAAGAAATGGAAACGTTGAACAAATTCATCATGCACGCTTGTGTAAGACTTGTGTAAAACTTGCATAAGACTTGCACATAACTTGCTATTATTAATCTCATATTTTCTCGGTAAATTTTATTTTTTTATTAACAAATAATTTACAATTTTTTTTTTAGAGGGAGATAAACACCGTCGCTCACGGGCAGAGCCCTAATCAAGGAAGAGGTATGCTCAACTATCGTCCGAGGAGAACGAAGCCAAGTCAAAGGAGAGAATAGCTCACATTCTCCCACCCGACCAGTTGCGAGCCTGGAACCCCTCACTTTTTTTTGGCGAGTGCTTTACATTGAGCTACCGGGTGCTGAATAAAATATGCTAACTTCTCTCCAAATATTAAAAATCTCTTCATAAATTTTAAATAAATATTTGATGTTTTTTGAGCTACTAATTGATTATTCCAAAGTGTAAAGACAAATGGTTAAGAAGCTCTGCATTATACTCATTTAATTAAATAGATTTATATTATGAGGTTGAATAGCGAATCCAGGTGAAAATAAGCTTCAATTGAATGTGACTCTTTTGAGTTACCGGGATACTGTATTGCTTATGAAAATAAATATTATGATTTTAAGACGCAGTATAATCTGGTCGGACAGCTTAGTGGACACGTTTTTTTGCCTTAAAATTATATTTCAATATATACCAAAAAACATATAGATGGTTGATAAAATATATTGGATTTAATACAAGCAACCTAATGAACTTTTTCTCATTATTCTATTTAAATTTAAAGGGCAATTAAAAGGACGTTTTCGTCCATTGAGCCCAAATAATAATACATAATAATAATAATAATAATAATAATAGAAGGTCTAATAATCGAATTAGTAATGTGTAATGTAATAATAATAATAATAATAAATAAGAATAACACTTGAGAATTTATTTATTATAACATTGTTATATATTGTATTTTTCTACTACTACTGCTAATAATGTGTGTGTGTGGTAATGATAGTAATGTGTGTGTAATAATGTGTAGTAATAAAAGTAATAATAATAATAATAATAATAATAATAATAATAATAATAATAATAATAATAATAATAATAATAATAATAATAATAATAATAATAATAATAATATAAACATAAAATAAAATAAAATAAAAAAAAAAAAAAAAATCAATGTCGATATTGCTCGGTTTGCGGACGATGATTAAATGGGAATGTTGCGGTTTTTTTGCCACTCGGTTCGCTTTCCCTGGGATCTGCGATCCTCTTAACCCTGAATCATTTTGGATTCAGATAAAAAAAAAAATTAATGGGTCAAATCAATAAATCAATAAATAAAAAAAATCGATCAAAATCAATAATAATAAAATAATAAAATCAAATCAAAATAAAATAATATAATAATAATAATAATAATAATAATTTTAGTACTTGGTTATAGATTTTTTTGAGTTTAATTGTAAATGCTTTTAAGATCCTTCATTTTTTAGATTATGCTCTAATTCGTTATATAATTTAGCCTTATAGCTAGCTTTCTTGTCTGGCTTTTCTAAACGATAGAAAAGGTGGTTATATAGAGAACTTCTATTTCGTAGAAATCTGCTTCTTCTAATCAGTTATATGAAGGAATTAGATAATAGAAGTCACAAGCTTTGTTATTTATGATTTTGTGCTGCTCTTTTAGAAGAGATAACTTAAGTAGGTCTTCGAACTGCAATATTTTAAGTTTTTTAAACAAAGGTGTTGTATGGTCATAAAAACTTTTGCTACCGCTTAGAAGTCGTATAAAACGTTTTTGCATAGTAATAAGCGGTTGAATTGCTGATTTGTTAGCTGTGCCATATACTGGGAGGCAATATAGCAAAAGTGGGTTTACTTGTGCGTAATATATCTTTTTCAGGATATATCAAGAAATGTATTTGGCAATCTTTACTAATATATTCATGTATATTGCTAGTTTATTCACTAGCTGTTTAATATGTTCGTTAAATGATAATTTTTCATCAACTGTTACCCCAAGTATTTTTGCATTTGTCTCTCTTTTCAATACAACCCCTTTTATGTATATGTTGAAATTATCATCTATAGTTTTATTACAAATAAGAAGGTATAAGTTTTTTTTTGTATATTTAGTGAAAGTTTGTTAGAATTTATCCATGTTGTGATCTTATTTAATGTATTTGTCGTTTTCTGTGATAGAATGGTGTGATCTTTATCACTTATTAATATTGATATGCCATCAGCGAATGCAACCATAAAAGAGTCATGTGAATTAAACATGTCATTGGTATATAAGGTAAATAGCAAAGGGCCTAGTATAGATCCTTGTGGAACACCGCAATTTATTTGAAGTGTTTACTAGCATAATTCACCTAATTTACCATAGTGAGATCTTTCTTTTAGATATGTTCTCAACCAATGTAGTATATTTCCCTGAATTCCCAGTTTATACATTTTTCTCAGAAGAATATCATGATCAATTGTATCAAAAGCCTTTGACAGATCCAATGATATAAACGCAGATGAGTTTTTATGTTCGATATTTTCGTATATTTTTTCAGTCAAACAAACAAGGGCTTCAGTTGTAGATCTATTCTTCCTGAAGCCAAATTGAAAGTCATTTATAATATTATTTATATTAAGATATTCAGTTATGCGATTTAATAATAATTTTTCAAATATTTTACTAATAGTATGTGATATTGATATTGGTCTATAATTAATAGGATCGCTTTTGTCCCCTTTTTTATGTGCAGGGATTACACGTGAAACTTTTAAAATTTCTGGTAAAATTCCTGTGTGAATGGAGATGTTTAATAGGTCTTAATAATAATACGTAAGAATAATAACAATATGTAATATGTAATAATAAATATAATTAATCTTATATTATAATTATAAGTAAAATTATAATTATAATATAATTATAATTATAATTATAATTATAATTATAATTATAATTATAATTGTAATTGTAATTGCAATTATAATTATAATTATAATTATAATTATAATTATAATTATAATTATAATTATAATTATAATTATAATTATAATTATAATTATAATTATAATTATAATTATAATTATAATTATAATTATAATTATAATTATATTATAATTATAATTATAATTATAATTATAATTATAATTATAATTATAATTATAATTTATAAGTATAATAATAATAATAATAATAATAATAATAATAATAATAATAATAATAATAATAATAATAATAATAATAATAATAATAATAATAATAATAATAACAACTCTGAGGAAAACGTTAATTAATTTATAAATATATGAAATCAAGAACGAAATCCATCTAATTAAAAAAACTCAAGCAACAACAAAACAAAAACTACTTAAAAAATCAAAGAAAATAAAAAGATTTAAAAAAACAAACGAAAAAAAACATAAAAAAGAACTCACAAAACAAAACAAAAACTTCAGAGTATAATAGTAATGAAAACCTATTAAAAGAATTAAATTAAGTGAGTTGTTGGATACTTTTATTAAACATGTCTACAGGTGTTTATTTTAAGAAGAACTGAGGGGGTGTGTATTAGTGTCGAAAATGGGGAAACAAACACCCTTTTTACCCTCCCCTCATTTTTGTTACGTCATTAAGGTCCCCCACCCCCTATTAATTTTGGTTAAAAAGAGAACTTGAAAAAGTTACAAATAAGCGAGATTTCTAGACAGGTAATTACAATATAGTGTACTAATTGGTTTCCTAACTCTGTCCACTGTCGTTACTCCTTATATATATATATATATATATATATATATATTTATATATATATATATATATATATATATATATATATATATATATATATATATATATATATATATATATATATTTATATATATATATATGTATATATATATATATATATATATTCTTCTTATATATGCTATATATATATATATATTTATATATATATATATATATATATATATATATATATATATATATATATCTTTCTCTCTTTCCTCTCCTCTCTTTCTTTCTCTATTATTATTATACACTTATTCCACTTAAGGCGGGGTAGTGGTACGTGCTGCTTCCCTAATTCATATTTTCCATGTCTCGCCCCTCCACCCTCTTCCATTCCATTCTATCTCTCACCAACACCCTACCTCTCCACCCTCATCCCCCTCTCTTCCAGCATTTCCTTTGTTCAATCATCCACCTTCTTCTTGAGATGCTCCCCTTCCTCATTCCTATCCCTCCGCCTCCCAAGACTCTCCTAGCCACTTATCTCGTTTCCTCCATTTCTCCTCCAGACATTCCGCTGCTGTCCCTTCTCCCTCTTCTCACCATTCTTCCATCCATCTCTCTTCCCTCTCACTAACCCCATACCACTCTCCATCTCCATTTTCCAACCTCTTCTTGAACCCCACATTCCATGTTCCACCATATACCGCTGGGCACAAATCTTTCCATTCATTTATCTTGTTTATGTGTCATCCCCCCTTTCCTGCCATTCCCTCAGACCACTCCATTGCTCTCATTCCTTCTCCTACTCTGCGATCTGTCTCTTCCTTCATCCCTCCTTCCTTCCACCCAAATCCATCCCTAAATATCTGAGAACCTTTACTTCTTCCTAATACTACACCTCCTACTCTAATCTCTAACCCCATCCCTCATCTGTTTCCCCTCCTCATCAAACACTAACACTTTACTCTTTCCTGGACATCTTAAGATCCCTTTGTCCACTCTCCATCCACTGGCCCTTCCTTCCATTATCCATCCATGTTCCATCCACTATCCATCCATTCCACCCCTCCCCTCCATCCATTCCTCTACCTCTCCATAATCCATTCCACTGTGACATTACATCCATCCTCTGGCTGTCCTCCCCTCTCCATTCTACTATTCCCTACTCAGGCCCCTTCCACCCTCCCTCCATATTCCTCCAGCACCCTCACAATTCCCCCCTTTTCACTCTATCATATGCTTTCTCAGATCTAAAACACCCATACTTTCCTTTCCTTTCTATGCCTTTCTCCACAAGCATCTTCATTGTGAATACCGATTCACACACCCCCTTCCCACCCAAAATCCTCCTTGTTCTTCCCACA
>JABUQX010140164.1:0-2500 GCA_015478945.1 Trachelipus rathkii
TGCCATATATATATATATATATATATATATATATATATATATATATATATATATATATATACATATATATATATGGAGGGTATAGTCTGAGGGATTGGAGGAGAGTAGTAATAGTACCATTATAGAAAGGATAACTGTAGGAATTATAGGGGAATCAGTTTATTGAGTGTTGTAGGGAAAATATATGCTGGTATTTTGGTCGAAAGAGTGCGTTGAGTGACTAAGGGACTGATTTGTGAAGAACAAGGTGTGCTTTAAGAGTAGTAGAGGATGTGTGGATCAAATCTTACATTGAAACAAATGACTGAGAAAAATGAGGCAGAAGAAGAATAAATTGTGGCCAGTTTTGCGGACTTGGGTAATAAAAAAATAGGAAGCTCTAAGTGGCAGGTGTTAATAATATATGGTGTTGATGGTAGACTTTTGAATGGAATCAAAAGTATGTATGACGATAATGAAGCGTGTGTAAGAATAAATGGAGTCAAAAGCGATTTGTTTAATTTTAATAGAGAATGAGGTAGGATGTGTTATGTCTCCTTTGTTATTTAATTTTTATGTGGATGGGGTTATGAAAGAATTAAAGATGGAGGTGGTGGAAATGGTGTTAGAATGGATGGAGAATGGAGGTGAGTGGAGGGAAAGTATAATTTATTATATGTGGATGGATGGTGGAATGAGAACAGAGATGGTAGGGTGTGGAAAATGGAGGATAAAGATGGAATGGATGGAAGAATGGATATATGGATGAAAGGAATGGATGATGTAGAGGGGTGGAAAGTAGAATGGTGGCGGAATTGGGAACGGACCCGGAGTCCTTGAGTGCGCCAGGGCCTTTGGCTACGAGGCATATTGTCACGCGTGCCATCGTATAGTAGCGGAGACCATGGTCTGAATAGAGTACAGGATTCAAAGTCCAATGTGTCCAGACATTTATCAACTTTAGGCGCAAGTTAGGTGAAAAGAAACGATAAAATGCGGAATGAACGTATTAGAGAGTTATGTGGTAGTGAAGAAAGGTAAATGAGAGAATAAAATGAAAATACGTTGAGATGGTTTCAGTCAGTGGAAAGGATGAATGAGCAGTCGGTTGGTTAAGCGGATGTATAGGTGGCGGAGTGTATTGGGAATCGACCGGCTGGGAGACCGAAGAAAAAAGATTATTGAGTCAGTAAACGAATGTCTGAAGAAGAGAAATGTTAGTTTGGCAGAGGCGAGAATAAAGGTGTATAATAGGAGGAATGGCGGAGTTTTGTGAGGGGTATGGTTGTGGTTCACCTGGGGCAGGGAATGAACCCCTTACACTTGACGATATGCCATAGTGAGGGTCCTGTCGGTCCCGTGAAGCTCTAGGGTGGATTTTCTGACTGCGCCGAGTTCTCACTAATAGGTATAGAGGGGGCGGTAAGGCTGGCTTTCTTTTCAACTTGTGCCATGTTCTTCTACTACTTCTCTTTTCCTATGCATGTCACGCATCTTATCCTTAATATATATATATATATATATATATATATATATATATATATATATATATATATATATATATATATATATATATATATATATATATATATATATATATATATGCAAAAAACAATTCAAAACACATGTATCTCTTTTGTACATAAACTTCATTTTCACAATATATTTTATAAAGCTATAAAATAGCCAATTCTGCTTAAAGTAAAGAAAAAATGAGCACAAGACATGGCCATGATCACCTATAGTTTATTAAGAATTTATTATAAGGACTTTATTAAGAAATTTATAATTATTTTTTTGGAAAATACTTTGTTTGATTTTGACCAATAATAAAATATCATTAAAGACCTTAACGAAATATTTACGACCCCACGGCATTGGTTCTAGTGATATTTACTTAAGTTAATACAAACATTTTATCAAAAAGAATTGGATAAATAAAGTAAGAGAGAGAGAGAGAGAGAGAGAGAGAGAGAGAGAGAGAGAGAGAGAGAGAGAGAGAGAGAGAGAGAGAGATAAAGAGTGTATAATGAGAGAGAGAGAGAGAGAGAGAGAGAGAGAAGACATAACAAGTGCAATGAATAAGTTATATAAATATATATATATATATATATATATATATATATATATATATATATATATATATATATATATATATATATATATATATATATATATATATATAAATCAGTGGCGGTTTTTGGGGAGGCCATTGAGGCAGTGCTTCCTATATAATTACGGAGTGCTGAAGGATAGAAATCACAGTTCTCCGATTTAAGTTAGTTAGTTAGTTGCCACTGAGCCTCTATCCCATGACTTTGAGGGGCTCATTACCTACTGCAATAGGGTCCTTGGTCCTAACCAAGGTGATTATAATTCAAAGATTATCTAGGCTTGATAGCAAGCCCTGCTTCGGCTCAACTCATTTAAAAATTCGAACCACCGTAAACGAGGTTTCGCTTCCAAATGAGCGAACCTTCTTATGCTAGATTTAGTTAGAAGCATGAGGGAGGGTGTGATT
>JABUQX010140164.1:7500-12500 GCA_015478945.1 Trachelipus rathkii
CATTTAGTGATTTTAAAAAATATCGCTACTCTCGGTGACTCTTGCGGATAAAAAAATAGAAACGAAGAAGTGGTGGTATTCATAATGTTTACATATCTCAACTTTGATGTAGAGACGCGAAAACAAACATATATAAATACGGCCTCTACTTTCTTTCAAATGATTAGGACTTTAGGAAGATAGAAAAAAGAAAAAAAAGGCAATTCCTTAGGTAATTCAACGAGGCCATCCATTTCAGATAATAAAAATGGAAGAAAACTCTGTAGACTTCAAATGTGTATTAAAGTCCTTTACTTTCAGCTCAATATACAGTTCTTTACGCTTTTGCCACCACTCCCATTTAAGCCCTATTCAAAGATGGGGCATTGAAAAATAGTAAGGTACTGTAAATAATTAATAAAGGCTTTGAATATCGTAAATACCTTATATATATATATATATATATATATATATATATATATATATATATAATATATATATATATATATATATATATATATATATATATATATATATATATAGTGTGTGTAATTAACTATTTTGGATAGCTTTATATTAATAGTCTTGTTAAATATGGTTATAACAGTTATTTTACAAATAAGTTACGACCTTATAATAAAGCGTAAAAAATGGTATGACTCTAGATAAGCTTCGGATTTTCTTAGTTGGAATTCACTTTGTGGAAATATATTTTTACGGGATCTGTCTGACCATTTACTTAGAAAATTTGCCAACTTTGAGGCTAAATTTGTTGGATGGACCACTTGGCTTTCCATTATTTTTTATTATGAGGGCTCTGAACTTGGCTATAAGTTGATCCGAGGCTGAGGCCAATTAATATTCAAACTATTATTATTATTACTTAATTATATATATATATATATATATATATATATAACAAAGGATCAAACGGCTCTAAAAAAATCAATAACATCAAATGTTTAAAATTTTTATCTTTTTCTGAACTTTAAAAAATAAAACATTCATTTAAAAATTTATTACAAAAAGACCACCAATAACAAAGATGTAAATTAAAATGGTATAATAAAAGATATATTTTTAACTGAAATATACGCACGTATATATATAGTATATATATATATATATATATATATATATATATATATATATATATATATATATATATATATATATATATATATATATATATATATATATATATATTGGACAATATTATCGTCACAATTTCGTGCATTAATTATATCTACTATATTACTTTTAATAGCTTTAATTCCTGAGAATTTAGGGCTAAGACCCCCCTTTCCCTGCCTACGACCCTAACAGTGACAATAATTACCCCCATCCTTTCATCATAGAACAACAACAATGTATCATCATCATGTAATCAAATAGTAAAGTAAAAGAATAAAAACAAAGCTCGAGTTTCTTTTATTAAAGGATTACTGTATGCTTAAATATACATAGAAATGGATAACTCTAAAATATACTAGTTTGTTTATGTAATATGGGCTGCCACTATAATTAAATATTTATAATTATGGTTTTAAGGGGTCTTTTAATAACAACTATCACGTGATATATGACCTGATAATATATATATATATATATATATTATAAAGAGAGAGTATATAGATATGTATATAAAAGTGAAAGAGAGAAAAAGAAAGAGAAAGAGAGAGAGAGAGAGAGAGAAAAGAAAGAGAGAGAGAGAGAGAGAGAGAGAGAGAGAGAGAGAGAGAGAGAGAGAGAGAGAGAGAGGAAGATAGATATAGTGGTCGCAGAGTTGGGGAAGGGATGGACCCGGGGAGAGAAACTTTTTTTCTATTATATATATATATATATATATATATATATATATATATATATATATATATAGAAAGTATATATATATATATATATATATATATATATATATATATATATATATATATATATATATATATATATATATATATATATATATATATATATATATATATATATATATATAAACTAAAAAATTAAATAAAATGAATTGGAAAATAAATCAATTTTAAGCTCCACAAAAATAAAAAAAAGTAAGTTCTTTTTATAGCCAGTGGTATTTCTAATTTTATTTATGTTATTAACTTTTTTTCCTTCTGTTTCTTTGTTTATTGAAGAAGCAAAATCAACATTTTACAGTGTCTGGCTAAACATTATTTTATGATGTATGTTGATATATATATATATATATATATATATATATATATAAATATCCACCTATATAAACACATTTATATATTTGCATATTTTTTTTATTTATATATATATATATATATATATATATATATATATATATATATATATATATATATATATATATATATATATATATATATATATATATCAAATTTGAAGTGGAAGGCATTATAAGTAATTAAAACGAGCTTTTCATTAATTTCTCCAACAGATGGCGTTTACAGAATGTCTGGAATCATGCTTTATTTTTTACAATTATATTCAGGGAAGGGAAGGCGCCTAAAAGTTTCTTTTTTCATTTTTAATAGAAATATTAATATTAAAATTAATTATAGTTAAAAAAGTTTTTTTTTGTATAATTTTTATTTAGTATTAGAATTAAAAGAATGAATGTGCCCATGTGGCTCAAGATTTAGAGAGACGGGATTATTGTAGTGGGAGTCTCGGCATCTATCCTTCAAGCGATAGGTTTGCGTGGTAGGAGTCCCCAGGCTCGATTCCATGTGCAGATTCTAAGAAGTACGGTTGACCGTGCACCGGAACGCATCATTACTTTTGCGGTGCGAACTGCACATCACCAAAATGTGTATACCACGTAAAGCACCGCACTAGTTCATCGATGAAGCCTACTAAGAAACCATACCTAGAGAAAATTCATTTTTAAATGGTACATGTCCATGAGGTGCAAGCTTTTACAAAAATGAATAAGACGGAGAAATTTTTCACATCAGTCAATCCAGTATTAGGATACAAATGAGATATCAAAATCAAGCCCAAAATTAATACATAAACCTGTACATCAAGGTATTTAGTGTATCGGCTATCGGGACATTTCAAAATGTGTCGAGACGTCTCAAAGTGTCCTGGGTCATTTTGAGATATCTGGAACATTTTGAGATGTTCCGAGACATTAAATTGTCCCGGGACATTTCAAAAAGTTTCGGGGCACTTTCAAATGTCCAGGAAAACTTTGAGATGAGCCAGGATATTTTAATATCCCAGGACACTTTGAAATGTTCAGGGAGATTTTAAAATGTACCGAGATATCTCAAAGTTTTTAAGGACATTTCAAAGTGTCTCGGAACATCTCAAAGTGTCAGTGGACATTTCAAAGTGTCCCGAGACACTTTGAGATGTCCCACGACACTATGAAATGTTCCGGGAGAGTTTGGGATGTCCCAGGACACATTGAGATGTTCCTGGATATTTCAAAATGTCCCGGGACTTTAAGGTGTTTCGTGTCACTTTGAAATGACCCGGGACACTTTAAGATATCCCGGGATGCTTAGAAATATCTCGGAACACTAGCAAATATCTCCGGACACTTTAAGATGTCCCGGAACATTTCAAAGAATAATTTGAAATGTCTCGGGACACTTTCAAATATCTCGGGCCACTTTGAGATGTCCCTGTACACTTTAAAAAGTCCCAGGACACTATGAAATGTCCCGGGACATTTTGAGATTTTTCGGTACACTTTGAAACGTACCTGGACACTATGAATGTCCCGGGGCTCACTGAGATTCCCGGGACACTTTGCAATGTCCCAGGACATTTCAAAATGTCTCTGGATATCTTAATGTGTCCCGGGATGTTTTAAAATGTTTAGGGACATTTCAAAGTGTCCCGGAACAATTTGAAATGTCCTGGGAAACTTTGAAACATCTTTGAACACTTTGAAATGTCCCGGGACATTTAAAAATGTCCCATGAAATCTCCAAGTGTCCTGGGATATTTTAAAATGTCCCTGGATACTTTGAGGTGTCCCGGATCATTTTGAAATGTCCCGGGACATTTCCAAATGTTCCAGGATATCTTAAAGGTAAGTGTTCCGGGATATTTCAAAATGTTTCTGGAAATTTCAAAATGACCTGGGACACTTTGAAATGTTCTGGGACAGTTTAATTACCTCGGAATACTTTCAGATGTCTCGAACACTTTGAGAAGTCCCGGGAGTTTTCAAGGTTTCCCGGAACCTCTCAGTGTCCCAGGACATTTCAAAAATGTCCGAGGCTAAAGACTAAAATACTCAGCATTGTACATGAAATTATCGTTCCCCCATCTCAATACATTACTGCCCACGCAGTAAAAGCAAGATTCCGATCATCAGACGCGTCATGATTTCATTTCGTACAGAAATTTTCTTAAAGAATGTTTTGTTTAGAGATCTTTCTAATTACTATACCGGCTTTCCATTCCATATTTGTCCACCTATCCATTGAATATTGCTTTTTTCTTTTGTGATTTGACTCGTGCTTTCTCTCTCTCTCTCTCTCTCTTTTTTCTTTTGTGATTTGACTCGTGAAATATATATATATATATATATATATATATATATATATATATATATATATATATATATATATATATTTATATGTTATATATATATATATATATATATATATATATATATATATATATATATATATATATATATATATATATATATATATATATATATATATATATATATATATATATATATATATATATATACCGTATATATATATTAATTCGTTGTTCATAGTAAAAGTTGACATCTTCCAATATCCAATGCTTTTTAGGAGTGAAAGTAAAAAAGAAGTAATAAAAATAGATAAATTAGGAGTGATCTAATTAACAGATTGCATATAATAAATAATATAAAGCTGTCGCACTTAATGTAAGAAAATTGATGAGAAGAAGCGAATGTGCTGAGAGATGAGTGAAACTAATTCTCCTCAAAGGAGACGGTATGTTATTAAAGGGGTTTGGAAAATATTTGCAGTACATCGTAATAGAAATATAATGAGTTATGC
>JABUQX010140166.1:0-7500 GCA_015478945.1 Trachelipus rathkii
TTCATTCCATTCCATTCCTTCCTTTCCATTCCTTCCACCCTCTCTCTCTCTCTCTCTCCTCCTCTCTCTTTCCTCCTCCTCTCTCTCCTCCTCTCTTTCCTCTCCTCTCTCTCTCCTCTCTCTCCTTCTCCTCCTCCTCCTCTTTCTCCTGTCTTTCTCTCTCAAAGTTATAAACTCCCAGGCTTCCCACATACTCTGGGATCAGGTTTTGTGTGCATGTGAGGGTAAAATGGGAGAATTGAAGGTATATATATATATATATATATATATATATATATATAGATTTTTATATATATGTCTTATATCTCTCACTATATATACATATATATATATATATATATATATATATATATAAGGTCCTAATCTGTTTACAATATATTTGTTTGAATTTTTTGTTTTTTTTTTAATGTTTATACTTTACCAATTACCAACAATGAATTTCAGTGGTAACGAGCATGATTCAAAAAGTTCTATTGCTTTTAAATAATTTTTAAAAATCACATTTATTTTAAATATTGTTTCATCAAATATTTCGAAAAGAGGTACAACACCTGAAAAATCAATTACATGTTTAGAATCCGTATACAGCTTATTACACAAATGTAAAAAAAACAAAAAAAAACAAACATTTTTTGCTCAAGCTCAATAAGTATGACACTTACAGAAAAGCCATTTACATATTTGGGATATTATTATAAGGCTTATTATAAAAAGGTAAAAAAAAAATTACTAAAAAAAACAGCAAAAAAAAAAAATTGGGGGCTCAAAAGCCGAGAGAGGGACAGAGGGGGACGTTTTCCATACCCCGTAGTGAGGGGCGGAGGAACCCGCGACACCCAAATACCAAGAGCAGGGGTTCCGGAGACCCTCCCCGGAGAAAAATATCAAAACTGACGCCGAGAAACCCCAACACTTTCTATCTTTGCGGTTTACCTTAGGTGTCCTTTAGTAAAAAAAAAAAAAAAAAAAAAATTCCGGCTTCGTAGGAGTCGTAAAACGTAAAGGTCTATATATTTTTTTGAATCATGTCCGTTACCGCTGAAATTGATTGTTTAGGATCGCCCTTGCTAAAATATATTCAAAAAAACAAAAAAAAAATTTAAAACTGACGGGGTCGTAAAACAAGAGGTCTATATATATATATATATATATATATATATATATATATATATATATATATATATATACTATATATATAATATATATATATATATATATATATATATATATATATATATATATATTTTTTTTTTTTTTTTTTTTTTACAGTTTTTAATTCAGAAGAATTAAAATTTACTTATTTTTTCCGTTTTGGTTTTGCTTCACAATTTATATTCTGGGTTTTGCTAAGCAGAAGCCAGAACACAGACAGCAATTTTGGCAGAAAGTCACTCACTCCGCAATTCTCTTCTAAAGAACGTACTTCAGGGGCCAGAGCCGGAGCCAGAGTCCAATTTATTTTTTTTTTTTTTTTTTTTATAGATGGCATAGTCGCATATTTTTTGCTTGACTAGCAACAGAATTTTAAACTTGAATTATGTTCGCTGGATTCAGATTTTTTTTTTTTTTTTTTTTTTACCGTCCCCTGATTCTAATGGTGTTATTTTAAAAATACAATCTATGGATGTGCCGGATGTGCAAAGATACCATTTAAAAGATTATCTACGTATGTGTAAAGATGCTAATAAAAAGACAATCTACGGATGTGTAAAGATAATAAAAACAATCTACGGATGTGTAAATATAATAAAGACAATCTACGGATGTGCAAAGATATAAAGACAATCTGCGGATGTGTAAAGATAATCTACGGATGTGTAAGGATTATAAAGATAATCTACGGATATGTAAAGATAATACAGACAATCTACGGATGTGTTAAGATACTACTTTAGGGATAATCTACGAAGTGTGTACTATTTTAAAGACAATCTACGTAAGTGTAAGAATGCCATTTTTAAAGTCTACGATGTATCGAATGTGCAAAGGTACCATTTTAATGTCTAAAAATACTATTTTGTGGACAATCTATGAATTTGTAAAGATACAATTTTAAAGGATCTACAGATTGTCAAAAAATACTATTTTAAAGACAATTTACAGATGAATAAAATTTGCGAAGATGCCAATTTAAGACAATTTACAATGTGTTACATCTGCAAAGACTCCTTTTAAAAGAAGTACAAAGATGCTATTTTTAAAGCAGTAGACGGACGTGTATGACGAGATTATGTGGAAATTTATTGATGAGACAAACATGTTATCTCTCCGGTTGGCCTTCTCGAAGAAAAATTTTTAGCCTTTAATTTCAAGTTTGGAACATTTAGCAATATATGATACGTTACTCACAGTTAGGTGTGGGTTAGGTCAGGTCAGAGGTAGGAAAGGGAGGATTGTAAAAAGAATGGCTCAAAAATCAAAATAGTCTTGGGATATTTAAAGGTTTTATGCTTTCATATACTATAATATTTGTCATAGGTAGACTGCGAATTGGTTATTAAACACATCCCACCCATCCTGCTCACATGGGAGTCCACTGTGAAATTTTAGCTCAAATCCCTTAAAACAAGAAAAATCTAAAAAATTGGTATAGAAAAACATTACGAACTGGTAGTTTTTAATCAACCAACGGTTATTTCGCCCATTCTCACATCGTGTGTGTGTGTGTGTGTGTGTGTGTGTGTGTGTGTGTGAGAGAGAGAGATGCGTATCAAAGACCTTGAGAAATTTTGAAAATTTATTTGAAGTAAGACATGAATGCACATTTTCACAACCAGCCATTCAAGGCCTAACTTAGAGAGAATGATTATTGAACTTGGAGTTTCTCAACAAAGGTAAAACATCAGAAAACTTCAAGTAGAAAGAGTGGAGGTTAACTATGAAATTACTTAATACAATATCGTTACGTTAACTTTTGCGGTCTTTCCTGGCGATTTTTCGGCATAGAGACCATCCAGGAAAGGGATAGTTACCAGTAGGGGTCCTTATAGTTTAAGGTTCATAAATAATCACCTCTACCACAATATGGGACCTCTTGTCAATGCAGGCTTTGGGGGAGGGTAAGATTTTATTATCCGGTCCCTTGAACACTTACTTGGTTTTCTGTTTAAGAAGCATAGTGGTGAAGGCTGCCGAAATACTATACGGATATACCTGCCTTATTTTGAGCTCTGAAAGTCTGTAAAGTTTAGCGTGCTGTATTGACTAGATATTAGTCGTGGGGTGTAGTGACGAAAAGGGGTGAGGGAAACCACACCCGAAAAGTATCACAACACTGCGTTAGCGACTGCCCTTACTAGCAGAGCACTGTAAAGACAAATTGGGATAAGACTCCTCACCAAGAAAAAAACAGAACCCATTACAACCCTCGGGACCCCCCGAACTCAGTATTCCAGGAGGGGTGTAGTTGCTACCAGTGCCCAGGGTAATGAAGTCTGTTGCACTGTGGCTACTAGTTAGTCGGTCAGGGAAGGCGATTATGTAGTATCTGTTATATATATATATATATATATAGTAATGGGTGTGTGTGAATGTTTTTGTTTTGGTGTGTGTGTGTGTGTGTGTGTGTGTGTGTACATATATAATGGTGGTGTTGTTGTTGTTGTGTGTGGTAGCTATTTAAGCATGTATATATTTACTTTTTTTATATATATATATATATATTTATTAATTTATATAAAGCTAGTGTCAAAGATGAAGAATTCGAGGTCCCAAGTTCATAACTTTTCAGGTGGAGAATGTGAGCTATTCTCTCTAGCTGAGCTTAATTCGATACCTCGGACGTTAAAATGCGTACCTTATAAGATTATATGAAACAATGAGCGAGTGGTGTTTAATAGTGGTATAATATAAAAAAAACTGCCTTCCAGCGGAATCGTGTGTTTTGCATAGGCCTTACCAACTCGCACAGCCTTGATTTAAATGATAAACATGCATGACTCATAAATATGTGACATACTCATGTTTACAATCACCCCACCCCCACCCCTCTCCTCTCACCTCCGTCTAGATTTCAAAATCAAGTTGTACTTTAGTATTTCAGAAATGACCTGAACAACATATTTGATATTATAAAGAGAAAAAAACCCATACCCGATCTCTCTATGACAAAAAAAATTACAGGAAAGTGCATTCACATTTCACACCATCGTCATTAATTATCTATTATTATTATTATTATTATTATTATTATTATTATATATATATGTATATATTCCATCCAGTGGATAAAGGCCAGGCATCTTTCATTCCCATTCCATTTTATGCTATATATATATATACTCTCTCTTTTCCTCTCTCTCTCTATATATATATATATATATATATATATATATATATATATATATATATATATATATATATATATATATATATATATATATATATATATATATATATATACATTTTTATATATATATATATATATATATATATATATATCAAATAAGATTTTAAGCACATTTTTTACTGAACAAATTTCCCCACGTTAAACATACCTCCCGTTCAATATCCTCTTCCTTTTGTGTTATTATTATTTATTATTATTATTGTTGTGTGTTTTATTTTTATTTTATTTTTATTTTTTATTATTATTATTATTATTATTATTATTATTATTATTATTATTATTATTTTTTTATTTAATTTTTATTATTATTATTATTATTATTATTTTTATTATTATTTATTATTATTTATTATTATTATTATTATTAAAGAGAAAAAAAGTTACAACACAATTTGCTTTCTCAACCTCAACCTCAACCAACCAACCTGATTTTTCGATAGAGGAATTTCTTCATATTTAATCTGCTCAGATAGGAAGGGAAGGGACGGGGGGAAGCCTATTACAACATTGCACAAAAAAAAAAAATATCAAGAACAGAAAGAACACATCTAGACTGCAATGCTCTCTCTCTCTCTCTCTCTCTCTCTCTCTCTCTCTCTCTCTCTCTCTCTCTCTCTCTCTCTATTATCATGGGAGTAATGAAAACAACAGAGCAAGAGTTCCATCCAGTTTTATAATTATCCCAAATATAATTATAATAATTACAGCAGAAGGAAATCTTGAAAGACTTTCTCATACACAAAAAAAATAATACACAATTTTATTTCCAACAAAAATAATAATAAAATAATAATAATTAACACTATTAATGTGTTTTAATTATTGTAATATTCATAATAATAAAGTTCACATATACACATGCATACATTGTGTAAGAATTGGTGTGTGTATTCACACAGTCATTTAACTTTGAATACTAATGTTATTTAACTTTTTGTTATATATATATATATATATGCTTAATAATATATATATATATATATATATATATATATATATATATATATATGCTCCTGCATACCTTGAATTTCTAGTGCATGTTTGTGCGGGTCATGCTGGTGATTGAAAAACTGAATCAATGATATTTTTAATAAAAGAAACAAACTAATAATAATGTATATGTATAAATGTAATAATATTTGTGGTAATTTATGACTGTGTATCTTTTTTTTTAGAAATTGAGTCCTCTCTCTAACTTTTAGCTTTATATCATAAATGCAGGTAAATAAAATAAGATAAATGATATAGTCATAATAAAACTAATGAGTAATTAATAATAATAATAATAATGAAGTGGCCATATGTGTGTGTAATAATAATAATGTGTAATAATAATAAGGATCGATCCGTCGGTTCGTATAAATACTCAGATATAAAAAAAAAACCTAGAAAAAAAAAAAAATATCGTTCCCACCAACAGAAAACTTCCTATTTTGACGTTTTGGCAGCGAGAAACGAACTTTACGAAACTTTGTGTATATATTACATGTGCGTGTGTGTGTGAGCATGTGTGCGCGTGTGCGTGTGTGTGTGAGAGCATGTATGCGTGTGTTTGTGTGTGCTTCAAAGTTTCAGATGTGAAATGAATATAAATAGATGAATGAGGTATATGTATATTAAATTCCTTTTCTATATTTAGTTTTTAGTTAGAGAGTCAACAAACAGTGTTAAAAATACTAGAATCAAAAGATAAATTCCTAATTTTCAAGTATTTCACACTAGAGATGGACCGAATATCAATTTTCCAATATTTGCGAATGTTATACGAATAACTTTTTTTTTAATATTTGCGAATGAGAATGTTATACGAATAACTTTTTTTAAATATTTGCGAATGCGAATGAAATAAGAATAATATTTTTTTAAATATTTGCTAATGAGAATATTATACGAATAATTTTTTTTTAAATATTTTCGAATGAGAATGTTACACGAATAACTTTTTTTTATAAATATTTGCGAATGAGAATATTATACGAATAACTTTTCTTTTTTTAATATTTGCGAATGCGAATGTTATAAAATTAATATTTTTTAATATTTGCTAATGAGAATGTTATACGAATAATTTTTTTAAATATTTCCGAATGAGAATGTTATGCGGATTTTTTTTTTAATATTCGCAAATGCCAATATGAATGCAAATAAATGTTCTTCATATTCGGAAATGAGCATGCGAATATTACATATGGCCAGTAATGTGCCGTTTCTATACTACGTATAAATGAAATATTTGCTTTTGTTATAAGAGTTGAGCTATAAAAAAAAATTGAATAAATAAAACCCATTCAATTTCCCATGTTTCCACTCTTACAAGCACCTTACCAAGATCTTTTTCCCAACCTACGCCCTTGAAAATCACTCCGTTAATTTTTAAAGCTAAAACTTGATAGCATAATCAATAGTTGAAATAAATTATTGAAAAGTTATACTTCAAAAATAAACATTTTTATCTCTGAGCATCTTCTAATCTACTAGGTTTCCCATTATAGATAACAACAGCACTACTAAAGATACACTTCCTTGCAAAACACTTCATGGCGGACAAGTATGGTAAATCAGTGGTAACTGAAAGATCAGAATACGTCTTTTCATGCATCATCCATCATACAAGGGGGGGGGGGGTCTTCGTCAAACTGAAAATGAATTCTAAGGGGGGGGGGTCTTCGTCAGGGGGTAAATGAATCCTCTTTGACGTATTCGTCGACGACATATGATGCTTGCTCAGACAGATGATCATTTTCACCATCACTGCTTAAATGTAGAATTACATCCATGACGTCAGTGACAATGGTGCTTGAGGATTGCTTGCTGTCGGTTGTCTTTTGAATTTCACGTTTTCGGAAAAACCTGACTTTAACCTTCTCCGTGAAAAACTGAGAAGTGAAAAGCTCGGTTGTTTTGTTTAGGGGTAAAAAAAAAAAAAAAAAAGGGAGCTATGGAATACAAGTGTTTGCTGATTATCATCGTACTGGCATCTTCAAATGGTTGTAATACAGTGATACAGCTTGTTAGAATAGAATATTAAAGGGATGTTAAGACATTTATTTTATCATTAGAGAAAACATACAAACCGTGAAGTACATAATAAAGGTTCTTGCATCGGTATCAACATTTCCAGAGTGCTGTTCAAGCTAGTGGTAACGTTTTTT